>CAKALU010034936.1:0-56190 GCA_916700995.1 Hozukius guyotensis
TGTGTGCATTATTATCTGTCCTGCAGACCGTCCTCCTTTATCCCCCCCCCCCCCTTAATCCAAAATTCGAGACTAGAATAAGACATCCCAATCAATAAAACTAAGGTAGAAAGAAAGGTAGATCATATGGGTGGTAAAAGTGTCACCATCACAGATTTTAAGCCACTATAACGGTGAGTGAGTATTGTGACAAGAAGTATAAGAACAGTAAAAGAAGAACTGTGAAACATGGTTATGGACTTAATGTAAAGTATTTAGTGTAGGAGGTTGATTTATAAACTTGCTCTACCAAGATTTATGGAGAGCTGCATTGTTGGTATGATTGAATGGTTGTAAGCAGGGTCTGAAATGAACCTTTTTCCTCACCTGCCACTGTGGCAGGTCACTGAACATTTCCGCCGGCCACTAAATTTTTTTGTCTGACACTTCTGAAATCTAGGTACAACGCTTTATCCCAATCAATAGATTATATGGGTGGTAAAAGTGAGGCACCATCACAGATTTCTAAGCCACTATAATGGTGAGTGAGTATTGTGACAAGAAGTATAGGAACAGTAAAAGAAGAGCTTTGAAACATGGTCGTTACTTATTGTAACGTACTTACTGTAGGAGGTTGTTTTATAAACTTAAACTCTACCAAGCCTTATGGAGAGCTGCATTGGTATGGTTGAATGGTTGCAGGTCCAATCAGGAAACTAATCTACAAGGTGCCTGTTCTGCAGGTGTGGTTTATTTTAAAGGTCCATATCGTGCTAATTTTCAGGTTCATACTCGTATTTTGTGTTTCTACTAGAACATGTTTACATGCTGTAATGTTCAAGAACACATTATTTTCCTCTTACTGTCTGCCTGAATATACCTGTATTTACCCTCTGTCTGAAACACTCCGTTTTAGTGCATTTCAACGGAATTGCATTTCTAGGCAACATCTTGGGTCCATCTTTACTTCCTGTCAGCTGATGTTATTTACATACACTGCAACAGGAAATAAACTGGGACACATTTACAATGTTTATGTTTAAAACCGTGTAATGGTTTAAATATTGCATATTTGTGACATCACAAATAAACAGAAATCCTAACGGCTTGTTTAAAAAGCTCAATTTCTGAATACGGGCTGTGTGTGTTTCTCCGTATATAGAATGTTTTGATAGTTTAACAGTATTTATAAAGCACTTAAACCTGCTTTATAATATAAAAGACATGAAAATCTCACTTTTTACAATATGGGACCTTTAATGTATGTCAAACCTCTTTGTTTTCCTGTACAGTGATCAATGACGGCTTTGGTCAGCCATGGCTGTCGTGTCATGGAAGGAGATTTTACTTTTGACTGGACTGGTGGTGGGATGTTACTGGAACAGTCTGTCGTGCGGCTTTGTGTTTGATGACGTCTCAGCAATCCTTGACAACAAGGACCTACGGCCCTCAACGCCTCTCCGCAACCTGTTCCTCAATGACTTCTGGGGAACACCCATGTCTGAGGTAAAGTCATGGTCCATAACACACACCTGTGGTTAATCAGTATGGGCTTACTATTAGTTTACACTCGGGCTGGGCAATATAGCGATATTATATATATATATCGTGATGTGAGAAGAGATATCGTCTTAGATTTTGGAAATTGTAATGTAATATGGCATAATTGTGGTCTTTTCCTGGTTTTAAAGGCTATATTACAGTAAAATGATGTACTTTTCTGAACGTACCAAACTCTTCTAGCTGTTCTATTATTTACTTTTACCCACTTAGACATTATATCCACATTACTGATGATTATTTATCAAAAATCTCATGGTATAAATATTTTATGAAAGCACCAATGGTCAGCCCTACAATATCGTCACAATATCTATATTGAGGTATTTGGTTAAAAATATCAGGATATTTGATTTTGTCTATATCACCCAGCCCTGGTTTACACTTTATTGATAAAAGCTGAAGTGGCATTTCTCAAGCATTTATATTTAGCCTAGTTTAAGGGGTGGTTTATTAGCGGTTTTATTTAGGTCAATGAAGTCCAGTTTAATTTTAAGGAATTTATTTGCAACCTCCTCAGATTTACTTGACTTTAAGATTGATTTGACGTATCACTCAAAAGCTTCGCTAGACATTTGTCAGCCTGTAAAGTCACTCAATCCATCAACTGACGGTATATTGTCTGTGTTCAACTACAGGAGCGGAGCCATAAATCTTACCGACCCTTGACCGTACTCACCTTCCGACTGAACTACCTCTTCACTGAGCTGAGCGCAGCTTCCTACCATCTGCTCAATGTTGTTTTACACGCCGTAGTATGTGTGCTTTTCCTGCGAGTGTGCCGATTGTTCCTAGACAAGACCTCCGGCTTGGTGGCAGCGTTGCTGTTTGCTGTGCACCCCATCCACAGTGAGGCTGTAAGTGTTCATTTACAAGGTCAAAGCAATGCATGTATGCAATGTACAGTGTGTTTTGGCAGACAATAACAGTAACTCTTATTGTGTTAAATTGATGCAAAACATTCTTGGTATGTTTCAAACCATCAACATGCCAAGACAATCCTTAGTTCACAGGCATCCATCTAAGACTGTGTATTCAAACAGAGGAATAACACTGACTATGTTAAGTATAACTATCCCATAGATACATCGCAAAAAATAGAAGAGCCAATACGCCAGATCAAACCTCAGTGGTGCTCCTATTAACAGGAAAAGCAAACCTAGTTTTGAGGTCCTACATGTACAATTAGGTGTGTATATGTACAAGCTGTACATGTCTACACTGAATAGGGGAGGGGGAAATCACTCATCTGCTGCTTACAACAACTCTATAACATCACCACCTCAGCATTGCTCCAACATGCCCACCAGCTCGGATGGGGCGTCTTAGTCAGACACTGCCTCAGGTTTGCCACTTCTGCACAGGTGGCCATATTTATGACCTTATCTATCTTAGTGTGTGGTTTCTCCACAGGATGAATGCTAAAGATGTTTCACCCACAAAGAAGCAACATAGAAATCACATTTGACCACATGCAAGAACATTTCAGTTTTTTTTGTCTTAACTTTCTCTTACTTTTTTCGTACCGTGGGCCCGTACGAGTGTGCCACGTCAGATTCAGCAAACGCTCTAAAAATAAATTTAGAAACATATTATAAATTCAAATTGCAGCGTCAAACAGGATAATGTCAACATAATTATGACGTTTAATTTATATAGGATTTTCAAACTCAAAATTGCTTAAAAGTAATGAAATATACAATCCATCAGTGAAAAACTTATAACATCAGATTACACATGACTCTTAAGTCAGGTCTGGACTACTCGTAAATTGTCTTCGTGTCGAAGAGAAAATTCGAAATACGAGAAAATTGGTGAATGCAGCAAGTTCTCCTAAATCACTCGTACATGTCACGTACTAACGGCACGTACATTCGTACGAGTGGTTCATGCATGAGGCCCTTTGTTTTTGTGATATAAAAAAAAAAGAATGTGATAGTGAACAGGAGGTGAAAAAACTGCCCACATAGCATATTACTAGGCTAGATCCTGCCCCTTATGGCCTGTTCAAGGTGTGACCATACCTTAGACAGACATCCCCTCCTCCTATTATGGACTGTGTTTACACAGCATGCTATTAACTCACTTATAACAGGATTAAGTCAACTCAAGTTACTGCAACTGTCATTTAAACCCCTTCTGTTAATAGAGCAATGATTATCAGTCCTCTTCCTCTGACTATGGACATTGTTTTGTGCTGTATATATATCTCTTATAATGAGTTATTTTTTCCGTTTATCATGAATGTTATCGGGACCACAATGTTTATCGAACTGGATTCGGAAACCAAAAACCTTTTGCTTATTGATTATCATTTGAACTTGATCTCGTTCTCTTCTAAAGGGCCTGTCTGAAAAGCCTCTTATTCCCCAATTAGGACTTGTAATTCATCCTATTCAACACAGCTGAACTGATGACCAGACAGGCCCTGACCGGAGTAGAAAAACAAAGAAAACATTCTGCTTCTTGGGGTGGAGTGCTACTGTTACACAGCATGCACCACTGCGCCAATCTTCCTCATGGTGTCCTCTAATCTATGCAGAGTTCTCTCAGACTTCTTGAATGGAAACAATTTGCCTCACAAATGAGCCCTTAGAGTTAGTCCAGCAAATGCCCTTCGCGTTATCGCCGTCTGGAATCTCGCTCTGAACGGATCATTTGTTTTTGAGTTATGCTCCAAGCACTGAAGGTCCCTTCATGATAAGTGCGTACAAAGAGTCCCTGTGTGTCCCCATGTCTTTCTCAGTGTGTTTTTTTTTCGTTATCTGTCTTTTTGAATGGAGACTTCAGGGGGTTTTTGAAGTATCTCCAGGCATCTTCAAACACAGATTATTTAGTGTACTCCACAACAGTATATTAAGGCTCTAAAATGACCATTAGGGGGAAAGCCCTCACTGAAAAGCTGCGCCCCAACTACTACAGACACACAAAGAAAATGGGATTTGTAGTAATTCAGCCAAATTAACAAACCAAACTGTGGTCAGCCTTTCTACCATTCTGTTGAATTAGCTTTGACGGACTGACAAGACAATTTTAAGGCTGTCTGAAGGCAAATGTACTGCATGTTGCTGAGATGTCCTTGTTACTTGTGAATCCATCTTCCCCTATTATGTGAGCAAATCAGTGTATCAACTTATTAGGGCCACCGTGTAGGGCTGTTGCGGTGAAGGAATTTCCGCTGCGGTGATGATGATTGTCTCAACAGCGCCATATGCGGTATTATTGCAATCTTTTGTTGTTGTTGCAAATTTCTTCATTTACCCTGATTTTAGTGCTTTTTAAATGAAACAGATGACCATTTTAATACGAATGAAATATTTGTTTATTGCTAAATGCAGAACTAGTGGTGCCTTCAAATGGGGTCGTGTTTATTGTCTTCATGAGAAGAGTTCATATGAACGCCCCCCTCTTGTGGTATTCACAACCTCGTAAGTGGAAAGTTTCTGAAAGCTCAGAGTTCTACGAGTTGTGACGTGTTTGTTGACGTTGTCAGATATGGCGGCAGCCATGGAAGTTCATTATATTGTAATTTGTAGTCGTGCATTTTAATTCTTCGTAATTTTATAATAGGTCTGATCCCCTGCGGTTGGCTTGTCAATAGCGCGGCATTGCAATATTGTGATTATTGTGACAGCCATTCCACCGTGACAAATGATAAGTAGCTCTATACCTATTTAGATAATGCCGTTCTTTTACTATGTTTAACAGCAATCAATGTGATCAAACTAAAATAGTGAATGTAGCACAGGGACATACATGCTTTCTGAGTATCCTTGTAGCAAAATGGCTCCTGCATAAGAAATGTGGCCACCTTATCAAGTGAGCTACTAGTGTAGTGGTGTGGATGCATGATAAAGTAAGTGTATGAGGTATTGTGATCCTGTTTGTGCAGGGTTTTATTTACAGGCCACACCATTCAAAGGACACAGTGATGTATATACTAGTTACTGGTTTCAGCTGAATGGGCAGCCAGTGGATTATTTCTTCTGCCACCAATTGACAAACAGTAGGTCAGTCGGAGAACAATGCATGAGCCTTGTTTGAATCTAGATGTTTACACTCTCCTATCTCCTCTTAAGGGATACACACTCTAGACACAACAGACTTCTTTTGTAAAGTACTTTGTAGAACATTTTGTGGGACCTTATGTGTGGTTTTTCGGGTATGTCTATTTCCAAGCACTCTGGCCAGGTTATGGTGGAAGTGAGAATGTGATTTCCTCCACACGAGGGCAGTCATCATATACACAAATGACAGGTGTTGATGACAGAGAAAGCTGCTTTATGGAGATGTATATACGCTTGTCATCCGCTGAGACGATTTACTTGACTGGACCTGTTTTCACAACTGGATTCAAGGGCCTGAACATGTGGACTCTGCTTAACGCCAATTGTAGACACGTGTCTAATGTTCTCAAAGTGAAGAACGGGGCGTTATTCTGTGTTTTTCTTTACCAGAGGTGTATTTGAAAATTTATCTGTGCTGGATGGAAACTCTTGACACTTTTGACAACTGAGAGCCTGTGGCAAAATATGATTTTATTGTCTCCCATGGGAGAATTTGTCTTGGATTAAGGGAAATTGCTGCATCAAAGCCAAACATCACAAAACACACGTGCAAATGTAAGCCTGAGATAAAACAGCCAATCATAAAGCCATTCATTCTCTTAAGAACCACAACAATTCGAAGGCATACATCTCAAAACATACACTCCACGGTACGTAAATTACAATCAAACAAGCACGTCTCACTTTACAACATGTAAACACATGATGCAGTTATCTGAGTGCCTCCCTGCCCTTGTGTGTGTCCTTCAGGAGTTGCTCATTGATCGGTTTAGCTGAAAGAGTGTTAATTAAGAATGTTAATAACAGTTGTGCTTACACAAGGAGACTCTGTATCTCTTACCAGAATTCAATAGCACACACTCAGGGTTCAACACACGAGAAGGGTTAGATCCAATCCTGTTGACCTGCCGAATACTAGACTGCTCAAAAAGGTCTCGCCGTCGAGTGGAATATTTGAACCTTGAACCCTAGAGTTCCAAACCAGCTGGTAATAGCGTAACATAAAATGGACTCTATGGTAGCTCTAGAAAAAATTAGCATAATATTCCAGCAGAAACCAAAAACTCTGAGTCTCTGACGGAAATGGCAGATTCTCACAGAGAACCATAGTGTGCCCGCTAAGCTCACTATCGATGACTAGGACTAGGGCTGTCCTGAATATCAATTTTTGGGCTTCAAAGCTTCAGTGAGAAATATTCGAAGGTATTCGAAGCTTCGCAGCTTGGTTGACATGATCGTCTGCCTGTCTGTCTAATGTTGTGGGATTATTCCTTATTTCATGGGCTATTTTGAGATTTATAAAACAAAAAAATACTGATTTGGCGGTCGATTACCATGGTAACGGTCGAAGCTTTGAAGCATTTGGGTCATCCCTAATGTGGACCCCTAAATATTTATAACATCGTGGCATTCATCAAGTATGACTTTAAGATTAATTTACAGTTTAATCTGCACTTCACTGAGACTTAAAATGAACAGAACAGTATGGATGGTCTGCAGTACTGACAGTTGTCACTTTTTATCACCAGGTCACAGGTGTGGTTGGCAGAGCTGAGCTTCTTTCTTCTATCTTTCTCCTGGCTGCTTTCCTGGCCTACACAAAATCAACCAGTGCAGACCACTCCATTGGTAAGTCTAACGTACCTCACCGGTCTCTCACTTTAATTATGTCTAATGTCCGAGATGTATTGGGTTCAAGTCATAAAAGTTTTTTTTATGCCTCCGCGCCGAAAACAGCCGTGACCAGAGGCATTATGTTGCCGGGATGTCCGTCCATACCATTCTTGTGAACGCAATCTCTCAGAAACGCCTTGAGGGAATTTCTCAAATTTGGCACAAACGTCCACTTGGACTCAAGGATGAACGGATTTGAATAAAGTGGTCAAAAGGTCAAGGTCATTGTGACCTCACAAAACCCTTTGTTTTGGCCATAACTCAAGAATTCATATGCTAATTATGACAATTTCACACAAATGTTTAACATTATGATGTTTTGGACAGACATGGATGCAAACTGCAACTACACTGGGTGGGCGGATGTATACAACCGCAAGGCGGTAATTGTAGTTTTTCATGTGCCCATCCATTAAGCATTCAAAACATAGACAGAAAACCAATGCCCAAATTCCCACCTTTAATTGTGTGATGATTCAATTAATTTGAAGGCCTCTGGCAATGTTACAGTCCTCCTTATTCATTAATAAGCAGTAATAGACCACAGTCGTGTGAAATGTTCGTGTGAATAAGGATGTTTGTGGCAACAGGAAGGGTTGGGTTAGGATCAAACAAGCTCAGGGCCACAGGCCACTTTGCAGCTTGGTAAATACAAATGGAATATCTATGTCAACACACCTGTTTCTTTAGGTCTACTGTAATTATATTTACATTGTTACGGTGTTCACTGGTGAAATTCTAATGCAAAATGTTCCTGTATTTGCTGTGGTTGGTAATTTGTGTTCAATGTACTGGAAGCTGTCACACAGTTAGAGGGTAGGGTTTGTTGTCATTAAATACACCTGAGTGCATTTGTTATTATAATTGCACTCAGAGGAAAATCACTATGCCGCATTGACGCCTTTTTAATTTCTTTAATTTGTTTGTGCAAGAGGCAGTAACCATCTATAATAAAGGCCTTTGAGCTTTTAATTGGATTCACATTGAATTGCTCTAGCTCTGGGTAAGTTCTTTGTTCACATTTGAACATAACAAACTGACAGAAACCATGACAGCAAGCTGTAACCGTAACTAGAGCCACACCAATACTGTTTTTTTTATGTGATATGTGGGAGTATATAATCCACCTAACCCTTATTACACAGCTTTGTTGAATACTCTATTCTGATTGGTCAATTTCAGCATTCTATTGTGTGTTATTTCTTTATAGCTGACCGCTGTTATGAATAACAGACCGTTGCTATGGACACAATTCTGATCTCCATACACAGCGACAGGATTGTTTTTTTAGCAGAAGCAATAAAATCAGTTTTAAATCAATATTTTGTCAAATTATATCTTCCTTTAGTAAGTAGCTGTGCATATTGTACAATACTCCTTACATTATTATCCCTTACATAATGAATGGGCATCCTGGTGGCTATAAGAGATTGGGTTGGCGAGGACCTTTGTTGCATGTTGTTCACCATCTCTCTCCCTTCATTTCTGGTCATCTCTCTGCTGTTGCTGTCCAATTAAAGGCATAAAATGTCCCCCAAATTTAAAAAATAAATAAATAAATCAGCTACTGACATTTCAGTCAATATTGCTTTTTTAACTTGGGCGGTCAATCGATTAAAATATTTAATCGTGAATCAATTGCATTATTGTCCATAGCTTATCATGATTAATCACAAATTAATCATACATTTTTTTATCTGTTCAAAATGTACCTTAAAAGGGAGATTTGTCAAGTATTTAATACTCTTATCAACATGGGAATGGACAAATATGCCTGCTTTATGCAAATGTATGTATATATTTATTACTGGAAATCAATTAACACAAAAAAATAACCCTCACAGGTACTTCATTTAGCATAAAAATATGCTCAAATCATAACATGGCAAAGTGCAGCCCAACAGGCAACAACAGCTGTCAGTGTGTTGACTTGACTATGACTTGCCCCAAACTGCATGTGATTATCATAAAGTGGGCATGTCTGTAAAGGGGAGACTCGTGGGTACCCATAGAACCCATTCTCATTCAAATATCTTGAGGTCAGAGGTCAAGGGGACCCCTTTGAAAATGGCCATGACAGTTTGTTCTTGCCAAACGTTAGCGCTAGTTTGAAGCGTTATTTAACCTCCTTCGCAACAAGCTAGTATGACATGGTTGGTACCAGTGAATTCCTTAGGTTTTCTAGTTTCATATGATGCCAGCATCTCAACTCTAGCTTTAAAACTGTGTAAGAATTTGCATTAACGCGTTAATATTGCGTTTACTTTGACAGCCCTATTTTTAAAGCATCACCATTGTTGATAAGGATCCCTTAAATTAGGTTATTAAAGAATCTTATCAAGACAAATCGGCTTATCGGCCAAAAGGTACACAGATACCGTTAAATCTACAGTATGATAAGCTAAAATTGGGCCAAAAATATCCGCCAATGTTGACAAATCGGTCAGGCTCTAGTTTCATCTTTTGTTTATTCTTTGGTGTTGTTTGTATTTATGCAGGTTGTTGTGTTGGAATCGCCTGCCTGTCTGTTAACACACATTTCCTCGGGCACCTGGCAGCTCTTTTAAGCTGTGTCCCAATTCAGAGGCTGAATCTTTGAAAGATCTGAAGGCTGAAATTGCTCTTCCCTCCCTAATGAGCCTCACTGAGACCAAAACTAATGGTCCATTCAGGAAGTTCTCATTAAGTCACTAAGTCCAATATTTCAAAGTTTATGACCAAGATGTCGCCCTTAACTGACCAACAAAGAATAAATAACACTGGGAATTGGGGAGACGTTCCATAATGCTGTTTACAGGACGAAATGTGATGTTTCACTTAAACACATGGTGGATGACTGGCAAAAAGTGTGCTTGGCTAATGCAAAATATATCCATATAACTACCATTTCCCTGTAATGATTAACAACATCCGCCATGCTGACAAGAGCAAACAGAGGTTAATCCATTATTTTCACCCTGGCTTTTTTTGCATTGGCGTAGCAAAGTTCAAGTGGTATTTACCAGTGATTGATGGCCACTTAAGTGCAAATGCTTGAATGTGACATTTCCCGACTTGACATGTCGATGAGGATTGTCTGTTTCTTATATAATTTGGATCACGAATATCTGGACCAAGAATTCGCTTACTTTGTATATAATGGACGAACCATTGTAAAAGGTTTTGTAAAGGTTATCTGTTATTTGTGTATATTCTTTCTTTCAGTTTGGGCTCCCATCGCTCTGACCGTTGTTTTAGTGGCTGCAGCGACGCTGTGTAAGGAGCAGGGAATCACGGTCGTCGGCATCTGCTGTGTCTATGAAGTGTTTGTTGCCCAAGGGGTAAGGCTCCAAAACTTGGTCACTCTATGTTCCTTTTGGTCACACCTGCTACATGAAAACATGGCTAGCTTTTTGCTATTGAGTTCGTTTTTAGCATAAATTTAAAGATAGTGTTAACAAGCAGTTGCCACCTGGATAGGTTAAGGTTAGATAGTATATCAGACAGATACATATCTAGCACTAAACAAGCCTTAACCCTCTGAACCCCAAGCACTTTCAGGGTGTTTTTTTTGCTCCCGTCACATTTTACTCACTGCGGCCTCGTTTTTCACTGCAATATAGAAGTCCTGCACTTCTATGGAAACCGCACAATCGTGGCTAGAAGTAGAGAGAACTTAAATGTATTTTGTGAAGTTGAATTTCTTTGATAATGTATTTTACAAAAATTGGAAAACACAATACAACATTTTTCCAAGTGGCCACAAGTGTTACCAATATTGGGGGAAAAATTGAGGCTCCATGTGCTATACATATTGAACCATTTACATTTTTTTACAACCTCTACTTAACAACCTTTCCTTTCAAACCCGACGGCGGTTGTGGGGGTTCGCCAAAGATCACTATTTAGAAAGATTAAATAGCCTATTTTTTTGCTACTTAGTAGGCAACATTCTGTTTAAACCTGTTATTTCGGCACAGTTACAGATAAAGATCAGGCTACACTAATATGATCAGTATTAGACTATTTGTAGAATTAGATTCTAGTGGTGCGTAGGATTGTTTGTAACTCGTGTGATCCAAACATTTCCAATAACTCCAGAGCGTTATAAAGTCCAAAAGTCAAAATGTTTTGAAAAAAGATTGATGTAATCATTTCAAAAATTGGTAACATGTTTTTTTATCTAACAGAATATTCTGCTTCAATCCATATTTGTTGGCGTTTAGCCTTTCAAAAACAATATTTTGCTCTTTTGCTTACCAAACATGAAGCCTGTTTGGCCTGCAACTGTAAGGGGCGGTCTAGCAGCAATCTAACAGCATCATAAATTATATTTATTTAACCACAATAACAAAAAATCTATTTAGGCTCTAACACTATTATGGTAAGTCGTTACAAAAAAAGATCATATTATGTATCTGCATACGCTTGGCGAATCCGTCATTTTCAGAAGAAAATGAAAGCGACGAGATATGTTCAATAAAGAAAGTTGATTTAACAAAAAAAGGCTAACTCATTTAATACACTGAATCATGGGGAGGAGAGGGGGGGGCTTCAAGGAAAATAGGTTGAGAACCACTGATTTAAAGTATAAAAAAGAGTGGAATTTAAATCTGAAAGTATGTCATAACCATTAACACTATAATGCTGAGTTGACCCTTCCTTCCTGTGTTCCTCCTGTTGCTGTTCTCTCAGTTTACCTTGCCCATGCTGTTGGACACACTGCGGCAAGTTTTGCAGGGTAAAGACGGTTTCCCCTATGCCGTCCTGCAAACTCTGCTAAAGCTCATTGTCCTCATCATCAGCACCCTGCTGCTCGTCATCGTCAGGGTCCAAGTCATCCAGTCCCAGCTTCCTGTCTTCACCAGGTAGGCAGCATTATCCCATCGGCAGCAACAAAATGCTGCTTAAATTGCATTTCAGTCTTACAACCTTTAAAGTGTTTTTCTCCCTGCTTGCCGACTACATTGTTTTTTTATTGGTGTATCAGGAATTGATTTTACAGATCAAATACACTAAAGGCTTACATTTCACAGTCATTTTTATTGCTACGAACAGCGCGATGTGATTATTTTTAGGACAATTCAATTTGTTTTTAGTGCATTGTTGTTAAATCTTCAAGTGTGAACAGTTTTTACAAGTGTAGCACTGCAGCTGCTGTATCTTATCTGCACAAAAGGATAAGACATTTGTAGATACTAACGGGCAGTGGAATGCAGTCAAAGTCATGATTTGAATGTAAATGGATTGCAGGATTATATAAACACATTATACTAGCCGGGCTCTTTATTTATTCCAGATTATGTAATAGTTTACATAATGTCTTTTTATTTGATTAAAGTAGAAAATCTTCCCATGGCCACTGACTTCCTGCTGCAGATGGATGTTATTTACAGGCCTGGAACTATTTTCTAGTGCACACAGTTCTGCATGAAAATGAATTATACATACTGTACATACATTTGCATTGTGCATGTGCAGCTCTAATTCCTTGATCTCAAATGTTGAAAGCAATCAGTTGCGAGGAGTTCAAAGGCCAAAGCCAAAGCAACCTGAAACCAACTAAAAATATTCCCTGTAATTCTCTTACATGACAGTGAATTTAGAAAGAGAAAATCTAGCGTGTTTTTATCTTGTTCCTCCAATGCCTTCCATTGAGTTATGAGCATCCTAGCATATATACGGTGCCCCCTTGACTCATGCCGATATCCCCGTGAGGCATATTAATGTGGCATGTGATTTATGCTGTTGGGGAAGTTAACGCTGAGATTGTTATCACTACAGAGGAATTTTATCACTTACACGATAGGTGCACATAGCTGGCGGAGAGCACAGGATCTCCTCTCACTCATGACACCTTTGATTATGACAAAGTGCAAACCACAGTGAAGCTGAGTTGCGCTTATACTTAAGCAGGTAATAAAATAAAAACACGGAGGCTCCGTAGTCTGAACCAGCGTGAACCAAGACGGAAACAACTCCTTGTTTTTTCCACATTGTCTACGGCAGCGCATTACAGCTTCACTCATTCCGTTTCTATCTTTCACAATAAAAGCCCAACTTAAACTCAACAAAACAGCTTACAATAGCGTTAGGTGACAAAAATACTCCCTCAATGGTCATCTGCCCTCGCAGCGCTGCTGCTCTTGGTTGTCTTTTCCAGTTTATCTTAAGGTTAAAGTTTTAAACACACCTCTGTCCAAGTGAGGAGTAAAACTTTCATGCCTAGTAACTAGGGCTGTCAATCGATTAAAATATTTAATCGCATAATTGTCCATAGTTAATCATGATTAATCGCATATTTTTTATCTGTTCAAAATCACATATCTTGAGGTGAGAGGTCAAGGGACCCCTTTGAAAATGGCCATGCCAGTTTTTCTTCGCCAAAATTTAGTGTACGTTTGGAGCGTTATTTAACCTGCTTTGTGACAAACATGACATGGTTGGTACCAATGGATTCCATAGGTTTTTCTAGTATCATATGACACCAGTATCTTCACTCTAGCTTTAAAACTGAGCCCGCTACAACCTAAAAATCGCAAGTTGCCTTAATGCGTTATTATCGCATGAACTTTGACAGCCCTAGTAGTAACGCACAGACAGGCGCTTAGGGGGTTGCCGTTGACGACAACATCTAACAAACACTGCCCACACTGACATTTGTGGGCAGTGACATTTCAGCAAAGGCGCCACCCGTCGGTGTTTGCTCTCAGCAGCTCAGGTTCTGAAGGTTGCCCGTCGGCCATATCCTTCCCGCTGCAGCCTCTCTCATTTTTTTCAGCTGTATACTCTGGCACTAATAAATATGTCTGAATATCCGAGTCCATACGTCCATAACATCCTCTGCACTCAATTTTTGGGATGCCATCTTCGCTGTTGGAAACGTAACTAGTTTGCAATACAAGCAAACAAAACAAGGAAGTTCAGTCCACAAAGAAATCCAAGCTGAAATAGCAGCCTGCAGTTCTTCCTTGCCTCCAACTACATCACTGTCACGTTAAATGATGGCACTGGATGCAGGAAGAACAACAGATTTTGCAGTTGCGCCCCACAGAACATCTGCAACAACGGCAGGCATTTTTCACACCATATCCCTAACTCGGATAAATAGAGAGGTTGAAAATCAGCAAATTTGACCTTGAAGACATCATAATGTACCGTATGATACTATATTATGTTAATTAGGGCTGTGTATTGGCAAAAATATGGCGATACAATATGTGTCATGATACAGAGGTTACGATGCAATATATTGCGATGCCGTAAGCAAAGTGATATATTGCGATAAATCTAATATTAGGAAAACTGTCATAGTAGAAAGAACACACCACCATATGCATAAAATCAGTTTAAAAAAAGTTTACTTTTTTACATTCCCTGTAACATCCAGCACTACCTTTTGTGCAATCTGAGCCACTGTCTGCCACAAATCTTTGCATATAAACTATTAATTAAAAAATCAAAACATAATATTGCGATACGTATGTGTATCAATATTTTGTTACACCCCTAATAGTAATGTGTTTCTATTTTTATTCTGTTCTTATTTTAGTTTATGTACCTCTCGTTACTAATCTGTATTTATTTCCGTCCCCGCCAGGGATCAATAAAGGTGTATCTTAATCTTAATTGATGACGTGAGCGGTGAGAACATGACGTCTATGGCCAAATGTTAATAGGTTTATTTGATTAAGTGTTGATCGAATCTTAAACTATTTTGACATTGTCTGTACATGATTACGCACAGACTCGACCCGATGGCATTCGATCGCAAAGATAAAATTCCAGACAATTAGCCTGGATGTGCTAATCCTCTAGCCGTAATCCTAAAGACGACGCCAGATTGTCTGAAGAATTTCTGTGGTCGAGCCATAACAATACTGCATATTTAGATTATCACCATCCCGGTTCGGGATTAGTTGCTAAAGAAGTGGTCGTCTGAAACAAGTTTGGACTACCTGCTTTACCAGAGCGGTTTAGATACAAATACAGGCTGAAGGTGCTTAACTTAAACACCGAAGAGAGACGGACCTACGAGTTAAGGATCTGGGGACGTCACTGGCAGTTGTGTAGACAAAACATGTCCATTGTGACTGCAGGATAAACTGTCTTCATTCACATTTTAGAGCGCTGTCTTTTTTTTCTTAGATCAAATGTTTTCATTGTAGGAGTCTTCACCAGATGGGTTACATATTTCTATATATTCACTTATATGATTACAGTTGCTTTTATAGTCTTTAGTAATAGTAATTAATTTTCGCCTTGCTAGTGATGGGGTCAAAGGACAACAATGTTTGTCGTTTGGTTAGTTGCTTGTCTGCACACTAGTGTAGAGTAAAACACAACAGCTACCGGCCAGACAGCCATGAGGTTTTAGAACGGATATTCATATTCACAAGTCAGTGGTTCCTAATGACTTTGAAGACCCTCTAATCAATTAGGAGTGCCACAATGAGGTCAGACTTTCCTCTTGACCAGAAATTTGGTCCACGACCAAGTGTCGTAAATAATTAGTGTAAAATGTCGATTGAAATTTGCCATGGATGACATTATGGTCACCAGAAGATGGATCCTAATGTCTGAGCCCTGACATTTCCTTTAGTGCTATGTTTAGGCTGATTTTTACTTATACACTACAAAATGTAATGGGGCAGATTGCTATGTAATTTACTACACACATACATTCATGCACTCCGGAGGGTAACCTCTTTCCATTTTTCATTATCTGAGCTGTCCTCCATCAAAATTTCCACTCAAAGTATCTCATTATTCAATAGGAACATTATTAAAATTTGCATTCTCAGGGGAATGTTTTAGATGGCCTTTCCTTTAGCATTACTATAGAGAAGCACTGGACTGGATTAACCTTGCATACTGTACAGGCTGTAGGTCTTTTAAAAAGGCAAAACATTGAGATTTCATCTCCCAGCTGGTGTTGTTGGGATTATGGTTGCTATGGGGACCATGTGGGCTCGCCATGATGACAGAGAGAACGAGGGAATCCTGTATCAGATTAAATGTAAACAATTGTAAACGGTAAAATGCATCATTCTCTTGCACTGGACATGCATATGACATTTCTTTTGTTGCCCTCCTGAATTATGAGAAGATGGATATAGAGATACATTTGTACAGTATATGTATATAGGTGCTTTTTTTATAGATCTACATAGATAAAGTGCAATTCAAGCCGTGCAAAACCAAAATCTGTACATTTTGGTATATAGTAGTCTACTACAGATTTTTCTTTTATCTAAGTTTAATTAAATTATCTTTATCATTTTCTTCTGCATTCTCAGTTATTTTTCCTCACAAACATCATGCCAGTATACCACATCACACATATTTTTACCCTCTCCGTTTCCCACCATCCCATGCTTTATTGATCAGACCAACTTTCTTCTCTGTGTCCTCTCTTGTAGATTTGATAACCCGGCAGCAGTCAGCTCCACTCCCACAAGACAATTGACTTTCAACTACCTACTTCCTGTGAATGCCTGGCTTCTGCTGAATCCCTCTGAGCTCTGCTGCGACTGGACTATGGGCACCATCCCTCTGGTGGAGTCCCTCCTAGACCTCCGTAACCTGGCCACCCTGGGGTTCTACAGTTTCCTGGGCCTGCTAGCTTACCACAGCCTGCGCTACAGACACAGCTCTGCCAAGACTGTCATCATGGTGAGACCATCTTTTATACCCAACAGCAGCATTGCTACACTAAACCAAAGTCGTGCACCATAATCCATAATAAATATAATTTGAAGCTGAAAAAAAGATTCTTTATGCCTTAGACCATGTATAGGATAATGTACAGCGAGTCAGTGATTGTTGCGCAATAAACCCTGGCAGGGTGATGCAGGACCCCGACGCGAAGCATCGCCCTGAAGGGGTTTATTTCTCAACAATGACCGGCTCGCTGTACATTATCACGCTTATTACACTGCTAGTTAAGAAATCAATGATTTAACTGCGTCCATAGAAACGGTCTGTTATACATAGCAACAGTGTGCTATAAAGAAATAACAGACCGCAGAATGAAAGTATTCAACAAAGCCGTGTAATAAAGGGATGTTAATAGTTAATCGTTTAACTGTTTTGACCGATTAATACCATCAGTTACACAGTTAAAAAATATTTTAAACGTTTTAAAAAATAAGCTGCTCAAAATTAGGAGGAGCGGCTTGTCACTAAAATGGCAGGGCCACCTTAAAAAAAATGTAAGCCCACTTTAAATGAACCTGGGCCAAAGTTGTCGCTAACTTCGGGGCTAATCCCTTCACTTTAATCCCAGGTGGCAAGCAAGACACGGGAACTTGGCCTGGGTCTTGAGGAGTAGCAGCATTTATTCACCAACAAATACCCACAACTGTGCACACACTGCACTGCTACGTTCACAGCTACAACGTTACTGCTGACTTCATACTCACTGTAACACACACGGCGTGCCACTGGACTCGCAATACACTGTTAGAAACCCTGACAGAGCACGCCAGGCAGACACAATTCAGCTAATCGAATCAACTAATTGATGCGATGGAGACTTATTGGGAAAGTGGCTGCATGTGTTCACAACAATGCACGCAACATAGTGGCTGCTAACTGTCCCGTACGGGTGAACTGGGGACTCCGTTGCCTGTTTTGTGCATACACTACAGCTGGCAGTGAATTATAGATTTTAACATGTTTGTGCTTCAGGGTATTGTTGCAGCTTGTTGGCACTTCAACCACAGCACCCAGCATGCAAGGCACTAATCTTGTCGGTTAATGATTGGTTAACGAGGGCTGGCTATCGGTCAGAAAAAAAAATTCTAAATGAGCATCCCTACTTGGACACCCATGAACAAAACCTCATTAAAACTATGTGTGTAAAACTAATGTTACATTTTTTCCCATCCTTGTTAATCAAAATAGGGCTTGGCGAACTTCCAATCTTTTTTTTATTGTGCATTACTCTACGGAGCTTTCACTTGGCAGGTTCTTTTTTCCCACCATTTCTAAAAAGGGTACATTCACTTTGAACTACTCAGATTTGGTTGAATAGCTTCATTAGCTGTAAATAGTTCACAAATGAAAGAGCTCCTTTTGTGTTTAAAAAGAATAAATAGGGGTCAATCAGGGCAAGAAACTCGAGCTAAAGTGGTTCCTCATGTTCACCAGCCACATCCATCCTTTTACACAAACTGCAGATAATTAAACTTTATCCAACTTAATTGAGTATGGGATCAGAGCATTTTTTAGCAGTTGCTAAAATTGACCTTTACTTGCTAAACTAATTTTATTAGTGTCGTCTGTATTTTAGTACCATTGTTTCGATTCTCATCTTTGTTATTCACAGTCTGTTTTTATTGATAATTCGTGTGACGTACGCTACATTACATTGTTGAATCACTGTCAGACAAAATAAGGATTGCAGAATATGCTTGACAGCTTTATCATTAACAAATCTAATAACATTTCTTTTTTAATTTAGCAAACAGAGGAAATCAAATGACAAAAATAAGGCAATATCTGTAAGCACAAATGGGAGAGATAAAACATAAGCTCTTACGTGAGCGAGTAGTGATTGTTCATAGTGGCACACAGAAACAAATTAGCATCTGTTGTGCAACAGGCCCATGGCTCTCTTACTTGAAGGTCAGTAAACTTCCTCACAGTATTGCTCTTAGCTTCAGTTTAGAAAAGGGCACCACAAATCAACACAAAATAAACTGAATTATGAGCTTTGCAGTGTTTACTCTGGTTTGCTAAGAGCATTCGGAATATGTTGCATAACAATATCATACCACATCAACCTACTTAGCTTTAGTGCAAGGCTGCCAGCTGTCTCACATGGAGCTTGATACACAAATTGTTTTAGTGCTGTCCACTAAGGAGGCCTGCTCTGAACTGCCTTTTCCTACCTATGGCGGCTGCTGGCTGTGCACTCGGGCTATGACTAACAATTATTTTTGTTAGCAACAAATATTCTGGTTATTTTCTTGATTAATCATTTAGTTGTTTGGTCTATAAAATAATATAAAGGGAAAAAAATTAATAAAGGACCAGTGTGTAACAAATAGGGGGATCGATTGGCAGAAATGGAACATAATATTAATATGTATGTTTTCTTCAGTGTATAGTCACCTGATAATAAGAATAGTTGTGATTTCGTTACCTTAGAATGAGCCGTTTATATCTACATAGGGAGCGGGTCCTCTTCACGGAGTTCGCCATTTTTCTACAGTAGCTCAGATCAGTGGGGCACGCTCACATGCACTAACATGCACTAAAAGCACGTGTGGCCGGCCCGGCTATGTCAACAAAGAACAGAAAAGCTCAGATTACGACACACACAGTGGGAGAGCAACTTCGTTCTCTGCTCAGGTAGACATTACTCCTCTATATCTTTACATAGACAGTAGTTGTCTGCTGCTTTATTCATGTTCAGGATATCGTATAGAGAGCCTTTAAATGAAAACCTGATATTTCAAAATGTTAGCTCTACTCTACAGTCATTTGTTAGCTTGTGAACAAGTTGAAAACTCTTTAAAATCGCCTTCATCTTGGTTTACACTGCAGTATTTTGTCAGACGTTGTTATGGGACCTGATAAAGTCTTTGATGTTGGTAGTAAATACTTCATAATTTTTATAGCAGTGTTCTCCTTCAGGACTTACATAGTGGTTAAGTCAACAGGAGATTAGCAATAATGAATGTCATACATGGAAAATATTTTTTTGTATATGTTAATTATGCTCGAGTTAATACGGAAGTACGTATTTTAATAATGGGAAACAAAAAATGTCAAAACGGCAAACTAAAAGCATGTGCCACTTTCACGTGCTTTAACAAATGAGGCCCTAAGTCTCTACACTACATCTAAATCACACTCCGTTGGATTTTAAGCTTAAGGATGGATTCTCCATCAGAATACTTGACATATTATATGACATTTACAGTATAGGGACATTATGACATTTATAGGGTAATAAGTAGGAGTCAGTGTTTTTTTTCCAGTTACTGCAATTGAGAATAAAGAAGTTAAACTTCCGGTGGGTTTTATTTAAGTTATAAGTGAGTAATAAGGTACCTAAGTATATATTTATAAGTAATATGAATACAGGTCATTATCTTCAGTTCTCACCACTTCCCCTGCCAGTATCCCACATAATCAGCCATGTAACTCCCACAGCAAGACGCTATTTAATAACCAGATCACTGTATAAAACGTGGATTGTTATTTCTTTTGATTGCACTGATTCTATATATAAAAACGGACAAACCCTCAGGCTCCAGCCTGTGCAGGAGGATGAACATCCTACAGTATCATATCTCTTCTTGGCATCAGATCATTACACGCATGCTTCCGCCAGCCTGAGTAGCCCCTGCTCATATCGGATTTAACCACTGAAACATCACGTTAGTTTTGCATGTAGCTGCTTTTTTAGAATCCGAATCTAGGACAATAACATAATGATTATCTTGATTAATATTGAGTCATCCAGAGATAATTGTTTAATTTTAATGAATAAATCTTTGTCTATATATGTTTAAAAAAAAAAATGCTTATAATGCTTCCTAGAGGCAGATGTGACCTCTTGAATTTGCCTGCTTTGTCTGAGCTAACACACAAATATTTAGTGTACTGTCTTAAATGACAAAGATCAGCTGCAGATCATCACATTTGAGAAGCTGGAACCAGAGAATTTTTTGTCAGAAAATATACTAAAATATTTAGTTATATTTTCAAAATAGTTGCCGATTAATAATATGTCAATCAACTAATCAATTAATTGACTAATAACTTGTCTCTCTCCTTCAGGCCCTGTCTTTCATCGTCCTGCCTTTTATTCCTGCGTCCAACCTCTTCTTCCCTGTGGGTTTCGTCGTGGCAGAGAGGGTCCTTTATGTGCCCAGTATGGGCTTCTGTGTCCTCGTTGCACATGGATTCAAGATCGTCTCACATAAAGGGTGAGTGCTCGTCCAAAATGATATTACTACCTTGAATATAATAAAACTTATAAAAACAATCAAAACAAATTACTCACACCCCTGTGCCTCAGGGAAACATGAATACCAGAACACATAATTTCTATTAGCACATTTTTCACAAGAGGCAGCAGTTAACCACAGGCTTACTCCAATTTTGAGTGGCTACAATCCTGCCCTTTATTTTTCAAGATGAGGTGCAGACCATCATAGCTATTGATTCAAAGAACACGGTCCCTTACAGCCGATCCCCACTGAACGTCACTCACGTGTCAAAGTCTATTTTTTGTTGTGTTTAGTGAAGCATAATCTACGTGTTCAGCTGTTTAAATCACAAATATCCGGCTGTATATGTGTTTTGATTGGGGCTGTCAAAGTTAACGCGTTAACGCAAATTTGTTTCAACACCGCTAATTTCTTTAACACAACTTGCGATTTTTAGGTTGTAGCGGGCTCCGTTTTAAAGCCAGAGTGAAGATACTGGTATCATATGAAACTACACAACCTGAGGAATCCATTGGTACCAACCATGTCATAGCTTAGAGAATGGGTTCTATGGGAACCCACGAGTCTCCCCTTTACAGACATGCCCACTTTATGATAATCACATGGAGTTTTGGGGCAAGTCATAGTCAAGTCAGCACACTGACACACTGACAGCTGTTGTTGCCTGTTGGGCTGCAGTTTGACATGTTATGATTTGAGCATATTTTTTATGATAAATGCAGTACCTGAGAGGGTTTCTGGACAATATTTGTCATTGATTTGTGTTGTTAATTGATTTCCAATAATAAAGATGTACATACATTTGCATAAAGCAGCATATTTGCCCACTCCCATGTTGATAAGAGTATTAGATACTTGACAAATCTTCCTTTAAGGTACGCTTTGAACAGATAAAAAATGTGTGATTAATTTGCGATTAAATATTTTAATCAATTGAGAGCCCTAGTTTTGATCTTTTGATTAAGCGTATCTACATTGATTGATCAAGGCTCCCAGTCTGTCGGTGACTTCGCCTGTTTCACTCCAGGCAGATTCCCCTCGTTCCCCCTCGCTACGGAGAGCGGGGAAATAAAATCATGAAGCGGACATGAAAACTTATTTTGGTTCAGTGATTGTCTGCGGTCAGTCAGCCTGGTGCCGCTGTCCACTCGGCTCCCCAGGAGCTGCTGCTGACAGACGGGCAGAGACGTTTACGGAAGGCAGAGTCGATGTGGATTGGATGACAGTCCGCTCGATTCACAGTTATACTACTTCCAAAATTACCAGGCTCTCTTAAATGTTAAATGTTAGCAAATTGAACTCTTTATTTTATTGTATTACCAAAGCAATAAAATTTGAAATTCTTTTACATTTTCCTTTGTAGACACATGAAGAAGATTTCCTGGTTGATAATCGGGGTGCTTTTAGCTACACATGCAGTGAAAACCTTCAACAGGAATTGGGACTGGGAGTCAGAATATACTCTGTTCACCTCTGCCCTGAAGGTAAGCTTGATAGACAATTAAGGCAGCGTTGCCAGCGCGTCTTGGCTGCTTTCCAATGTTCCTAAGTTAGAACAAATCTTTTGACACCTTCTGATAAAAGGCAGGATTTAAACAGTCTAACGGATGAGTCTTTTAATGGATAGTGATGAATCAGTCTTTTACAATGCAAGCGTGTTGTCATGTCATGTCATGTTTCTTAATGTGTCTGCCTCTTCAGGTCAACAAGAACAACGCCAAGTTGTGGAATAATGTTGGCCACGCTCTGGAGAACCAAAACAATTATGCGAAGGCACTGCGGTACTTTCTCCAGGCCACTCGTGTCCAGCCAGGTAAGAAACCTAAATCACGCATTCGTTAATCATTACGATATTTTGACATTTTCTGGATGAAATGATCGTATCACACATTTATTTAATGAAAAAACATCTGCCAGGGCTTGTCAAATTCCAGGTTAAAGAGGATATTGTGTGATCTTTCATGCTTTGCTTTCAGGGGACACACAGTGGGCTGATAATGTTGTCAATCTATCACCTGTGTGACAGAATCAGGCTTTTGCTGTCTGTTAATAAACTGTTCTGCCAGTAAGGGCATTTAGATAAGTGAGATGACTCATTTTTCTCTGCAAGTTCTAACGGAAACTTGAGGAAGCTTAGAGAGGTAAAATATGCAAATTAAAATGAAAATTATGTAGTTAGGGGAAATTATAAATGCTTAACAACACTACACATTGTACTATCACCTCAAAATTGCAGGGATATTGTGTCGTATTAAGTATTTTTGTTTCCACCCTCTGTTAGTTAAGGCTTTGTGAATCTTAACTGTATAAAGTGACTACACTCTTGATAACAAAAGCTAGTGTTTATTGTTCATAGTATCAGTAATAGCTTCTGCAAATGCAGTTAGTGTTGCACGGTGTACCGATACTAGAAAGGTATCGCAATACCCTGCTGTTAAAAACGGTACGACCCCATTTCATTACTGGTACTTTCAATTATCTTATGATGTCGATGTGCGACAGCGGGGCAGTGTGTTTGTGTAGCGCTCTGTTTTAGAGGACAGGGTTTGAGGGTCCCGGGATTTAGCTAGCGCTAACCAGAGGGATGGAGTCAACAAATGAAGTTGAAAAGAAATTTAAAGCAGATCATGAACTGATCGCCGGCTCTGTATCAGCAGAACTCCCTTAAAAAAACCAAGGAAAATAATAACGTGGCTCCAATTACCGATCAAATGTACCGATAAAAATAGATTCACTATCTTTTCTGAATCTGTACAAGCATCTTCTGTAATTCGACAAAACACATAATCTACCAAAGAGCACGTGTCTAAGTATTATTTTACCATGTTTCTCAGTAACGTAAAATGGACGGAAAAGAAAAGTAGTTTGTTGGGCAAGAGTGACATCTCTTCACAAACACCACTTCGACACAACACAGCGCTTTCTACAGTTACTGTGGTGTCTTCCTGATTTTAGCAGCTTTTCCCTCAACTTCTCACAGAACTTCATCTGAGTTTATTATCATTTCGTGGGATTTAGTTTTGGATGCCTCCGGCGGGGCCACTGTTTTACCAAAACAAAAAAAGCCTTATTAAACGCTCTTTAATCAGTGATATCTGGTTGCAAATATAAAGTTAACTTTTTTTAAAGTAATACATTTTAACAATTTAAATTAATAAAAAAAAAAAATTATTCCTATTCTTCCATTACTTTTTCTTATGTTTCAGATTTTTGCCTTGGTATCATTTCAGTATTGAGATATTTAGGCAGGGTATCGTGTCAAAGTCATAACATTGGTACAGTGACAACAGTAAATACAGTGGCTAGTTTTCCTATGGTCCACAATTAGGGCTTCACAATTAATCGAAATGTAATCGAAATCGCAATATACAATTTTAAATTAAATATTGACGTGCTGCAGAGATGTCCTGGCCTACACGTCATATTAGAGAGACTTAAGAAAACATCTTTGTTTGGTACAGATCCCCGCAAAAGTCACACCATAATCATTTTAATGTTTTCCAATAAAACTGAGAATAACGATACAAAAATTATCATCCCCCCTAATATCGCAAATCATATCGCAATTGCAATCTCAGTCAAAATAATCGCAATTTGATATTTTATAAAAAATTGTGTAGCCCTATCCACAATGGAACAAAAAGAAAATGGACAGGAAACGTGAGGGCATCAAATAAATAAGAAAAAATAATAAGACAAGAAACATTTAAAACAAGACTTAACTATTACAATAACCAAGGAAGGAATAAAATACAAAGGCAAATTAAATATAGAGCATGCAAAAAGGAGTGCAACTGAACATGTGAGAGGGTAAAATCGAGTCGATTTTGCAGGGATCTCAGAGATGATGAAAGGGATGACTGTTGGAAATAAACTTTTGCTTCGAACCACTTAACATCCTTCTAATTCCATTACAAGTCCAGCGGGTGTTCGTGTTGATATTTTTGTTTTAGATCGCCATTTCCCTTTCCAGGAACTTCTCTCCACACATGATTAACATCGGGCCTATTGTCTGATGACCCATCGCTCTGAAGAACTCATGACTGCATGCACCTCACGAACCCGTACTAAACTAATATTTCATTTTGATCCATTAAATGTGCAGTTAGAGTAAGTTCAGCCTCTCCCAGTATTTCTGTTTTGCTTCATAGCTTAGTTTTTTCAGGAAGCCTGACACATCAACACTTTTGCCGGTTCACCGCCCAAGAGTGTTTCCCCAAAGATTACTGGGGTAAACACATTAACCCGATGAGGATTTCCTGTTATGCTAATCATCAAGCATCAGCTCTGCTTGTCCTGACTGACCCCCTTTCAACGCTTCACTTTTTCCTACTGGTTCCCAGAAGGATTTATTTTGCTTCTTCTGAAAATCATTTTTCTTTTGTAATACAGCATTAAGGTTTTATTTCTCATTAAGTATACTTAACATTAGTTTAGCTTATTTGTGGAATGTTAAAACATGCATATTTCAGCCTGTAGTTGCCTTTTCTTATACTCCATACAATGTTTCTGCAGATGACATTGGTGCTCACATGAATGTTGGAAGAACCTACAAGAACTTGAACCAGTCCAAGGAGGCAGAAGATGCCTACTTGGTTGCCAAATCCCTCATGCCACAGGTATCTCATCATGTCACATGCACTGCACAAATGCAAAAGCTCAAAGAAAACACTTCTTCATTCACCACTCCTACTCACCACAATCCTCTCCATTCATATGTTTTTCTGCCTTGTATGCACTTATTATTCCTGCTGTGGCCTTAAAGCTTGTTGTAGGCGAGTTTGATCCTCAACAACTACAGACTTTTAAACATACACATATCCAATATTTAACTATATGATGCAGCCAACATTGATTATGTTCAAGAAATTTCAGTTTTGCTCGTACAATTTGCAACATGTGGTATAACTACATAATATGCTGGTGTGTTTAAATCTAAGAGGCAGCTTCCTCCTGGTTTACATCACCCAACTGAATAAGACAGCATCTAGATTGAGAGCGGTGATACTCAGGGGGGGTTACAGTTACAAGGCACGTCACACATAATTGGGACAATGACCGAAGATGGAGTCAGCACCCAAAAATATAGGCTGTATTCGAAACCGCATACTATACTAGCAGTATGTACTGATTTGGCCAAAATATAGCATGTCGTATGCAAACAAAAGCCAAATTCACTTCTGTTACAAACATTGGCAGCGAATTGAAAATTTGCTCCAACGCTTTCGGAGTTTAGAGGCTCCACGAACCCTCGGGGTCACTAAGGGGACGGTCCGCCAGGCAGTCACGCTCACAGACCCTGCTATGAGCTGGCTGGAGCTCTGTAGAGACCGGGTCTTGTAGACAAGAGGCTTTTCTTTCCTTGTTGACGGATGGTCTGCTTAAATATCACAACACAACGGCCCGTTATAAAATTAACGGGAACCTGTGGTTGTCTGCCTTCTTGGAATTGAAAAGCTCCACAACCGCCCCGTGGGCGTAGCTCGCTCGAGATGTTCAGTCACGTTCACAGACCGGCTACAGAGCAGCAGGCAGTGGCGAGGGAAAGAGCTTCCTCTGATGGGGCAGAGAGATAACCTGCTGAGACAACATGACTCTTTTTAACATTACTCTAATATCTGTAGGGAGATCAGTCCACTGTTTTCTTGCTGTAACTGAAAAAGCAGTTTGATTAAATTTTGTCGGGGCAATGTTTTAAATTTACCGTCTCCCTTCGTTGATGATCCTGTTTGTCTTACTTAGTTTCATACTGCATACTACTTAGGAACACAGTATGTACTGTATACCGCATACTGTGTTCGTCAGTAGTAGCCTGAATACAGCCATAGTCTACATTACAATCTAGTCTCTATTGGTTGAATTGTTACACTCTAACACAGCTCAGAAAAATATGTGACTATTTGGTAACACTATGATTAGGCAGATTGTCATCAAACATGTTGTGGTCGACCTTCCAATCACGGACTTCTCTGTTGATCACTCATCAGGTTATTCCTGGTAAGAAGTACGCGACACGTGTGGCCCCCAACCATCTGAACGTTTACATAAACCTCGCCAATCTGATCCGGGCCAACGAATCGAGGCTGGAGGAGGCCGACCAGCTCTACCGACAAGCAATCAGCATGAGACCGGACTTCAAACAAGCCTACATCAGCAGGCAAGATTTTTTTAATTTTGTACAAATCAAACGATTTACCAACCGTCATTCTTTCCACACAAATAGGAATACAATAACTTCACGTGTTGTTCAGTTTGTTCTAACTGTGGGGTATTAGTATTAGTATAGTATTGCTTGATTGTTGTCCATATATACGTATATTCTGACCTTTAGAGACACACATTAGGCAGATCTACGGTGCTGTCATACATTTATTGTTGTGTTGGCTTTCTTCTCTAGCACACTCAAGCTTAATTTTCACAAAAATGAACATGTAGTGCCATTCAGACTCAAATGTGGTGAGCTGATAACGGTCTGTAGTATTTGCACTTAAATCAGGTAAGGTGTAAGGTGCTGTTGGATATTTTGTTTCAGTTCTATTTAAGTGATAGTTAATTAACTCCAGGACTGAAAGTTTCATGTTGCATTACTAGTCTATGTTATGTTAGACACAGTTCACTTTTTTGGGGGCTTTATTACATTCTTAATTAAACAAAAATGTGCATAACATGTTAGGCTTCTTATTTACTGTTTCCTTACAATCCAAATTCTAACAATAACCAAAAGCACACTGACGAACAGCCCCATCTAAAACTGACTAATCCACATTATCCAGTATCCAGTAAGAGTTTCAAAATGCCAAATGATTAGTCCAAAATCCTGAAAATAACACACAAATTCATGAATTTAAATTCAATACCCTCTTCAGATCTTTGTTTTCTTTGTTCTTTCTACTCTGTAATTAGGTTCTGTAATCCGTGCTACGGTGTCTTTAGATTCTCGTTTGTAGTTATCAACCTGCACCCAAGCATGACAAAGAAAAGGTTCCTTGCACTATTTGTCGGGAAGTGGACTTTGATTGCCACAGAAAAAAATATGAATAATATTGAACATTATTATTATTATTATTACCACACTCTGGTAAATGGACTTGCATTTACAGTATATAGCGCCTTTCTAGTCCTCTGACCACTCAAAGCGCTTTTACACTACATGACAGCATTCACCTGGTAACACACACATTCATACACGGAGACTGCCAGACAAAGTGCCAACCTGCCTATCAGGATTACTCCGAAGACACAGCCTACGGGAGAAATTTGAGGATCAAACCGCCGCTCTTCCAATTATTAGCGTACGACCCACTCTACTTCCTGAGCCACAGCCGCCCCCCTGATTGACTCCCGTTTTCTTTCTGCGTGCTTTTAATTTGTTTCTTCCAGAGGGGAGCTGCTTCTGAAGATGAACAAGCTCACAGAAGCCCGGGACGCCTACCTCCGAGCCTTGGAGCTTGACCGCACCAACGCCGACCTGTGGTACAACCTGGCCATCGTCAACATTGAGATGAAGGACCCGTCGGAAGCCCTGAAGAACTTCAACCACGCCCTGGAGCTAAACCCGCGCCACAAGCTGGCGCTCTTCAACTCAGCACTTCTCATGCAGGAGTCTGGTGAGTGAAGTCTGCCAGGTCTGCAGGTCTGCAAGTGAATGGATCTAATCTAGTCTACGGCTGGAGTTAAAGAAGGGGAAAACCACCACTTGAGCACTTCTTTAAGGCCCTAATCGGCCTTATTCAGGCCAACTTGTAGGCACAAAGGAAATGACCTGATGTTACCTTTAGGGTGTAACCAGGTTCTTAACAATTGGTCTTTATGCGGCAACGAACCCGGTGAGCACCGGCAGAGAGTTCACAGCCAAGTTTCTGTCAGGTCACGCTTCATTGACTCGGTGACAAAAAAAAACATTTAATAAGCAGTTATATTTACAGCAGGTTTGACGGGAGGTTAAGGCGGCTTATGTTAGCTTTTCCACCCATGTTTCTTTGTTTTTGTAAATCTTGCCGCAGTGTTCATGCACTCTTTACTACCAGCACATTCCTGCTGCAGGTTAATCCGGTGTATATACGCAGGAAGAGTACTTTGTTGAGGCAATAAACATCAAGGATCACAGTCTATTTATTTATTTTGTAAGGGGGTTCAAACTAAATCGACAGAGAGGTGAGTCATTACGTTCTTGTCGACAGATACATGTTTTCCTTTTCCATTATGCTCACCTCAGCGTGACTGTGACCGGTCAACCTTTTGATATGTCAGCACAGATTTTTCAGTGCTACTCCATCAATCAGAGGAGTTCTAAGAATCGGTTTGTTCCACCATTTAAAAAAAGTGACATCTACTCTTAAATATGATTCATAACAAGAACTTTTTTTTTTTTCTAAATTGCTAAATAGTATTACGCAACATGCTCCATGCTTGCCAAACTCATACAGCCTGCTTTTATTAGTTTTTTCAAAGGATGTATCAAAAAACTTTAAATTATTCTCTTCAGTTGCAGTCTTATAAACACAAGTTTTTTTTTTAGTTTTTCTTGTATTATAGACATAAAACATTTTTCAATGTGGATAAAGAACACATGCAAAACATCACATGTACATGAAAAAATTGATTCACTCATGTATCGCGATTTCTTTTTTTCTTATTTTGAAATATTTTTTTTAATGCCAGAATCGATATATTTGCTTCATTTGAGTCTATGCGGAAGTAGAAGGAAGTTACTGCTTTTATTATTGTAGTCTGAGTAACGTGACGTCATATCCGTTCCTTGCAGCACCACAGACTGTGTAACCCCTCGTGGCCAGTACAAGCTCTCTCAGAAATGCTTTGCAGACATTCTGAAAGCTCTTTGAATGTCGAGAGCTGAGTTTTCTGTCACCTAATTCATCTAACTTTTGATTTTTTTCAGCAGCAGGTGGCCTGGCGCACACAGATGTTGAAGTGGGCTGAGCTCCAAACATGCCACAAATTATTTTCTTCTCATTACTCACATTCGTACTTCAGCTTGTGTATGTGTTCACTTTTCTGAATCACACCAATTGCCTCTAGCAATTACGGAGCTGGCCAACTTTATGAGAAGCTGCGGTGTCTCCCTAAACCTCAGTAGTTGAATATTATAAAATTAAATGACACCTTATCTTGTATTTCTTCTTTCTGTGACAGGTGAGCCAAAGTTCTGGCCCGAGGCCAACCGTCGTTTCCTGACCTACGTGGAGGAGGAGCCCGAAGATGCCAACGGCTACTTCAACCTCGGCATGCTGGCCATGGATGCCAATGAAAATGCAGCGGCTGAGCGCTGGATGCGTAAAGCCATTGGTTTGCAGGCAGGCTTCCGCAGTGCCCTGTTCAACCTGGCGCTGCTTTACTCTCAGTCCAAACGCGAGGTGGACGCGCTTCCTGCGCTGGACGAGCTGCTGCGTCACCACCCGGAGCACATCAAGGGCCTGATCCTGAAGGGGGACATCCTCATGAACCACAAGAAGGACACGCGCGGTGCGAAAGCCTGCTTTGAGCGCATTTTGCGCATGGACCCCACCAACGTGCAAGGAAAGCACAACCTGTGCGTGGTCTACTTTGAGGAGCGCAACCTGCCGCGTGCCGAGCGCTGCCTGGAGGAAACGCTGGCCCTGGCGCCGAACGAGGAGTACGTGCGCCGTCACTTGAGCATTGTACGAAATAAAATGGCTGCGATGAGCGCAGCGGGGCAACCGCTTACTGCTACTACCGCCGCAGCAGGGGGAGCCACCATATCGGCTAAGGAGGAAGAGCCGGAGAGCGTTAAGGAGGGGGCGGAGGAGGTTGCTGAGGTTGAGGAGGAAGGGAGGGGTGCCGATGCTGTTGGAAATGGGGCTGGGGATGAGAAGAATGTGCGGAAATCCTCTGCAGAAAGCCTCGGAGGTGTGGGCGTGGACCAATCAGAGTCTTTGGACAGTAGCCAGTCTGACAAGCGGACTAAGGGTAAGTCCACTAAAGAGATTAAAGATATAGAGCAAAAAAGGGCAGCTGCCTTGAAGAGACTAGAGGAGATTGAGCGCATATTAAGTGGTGATTGACATTGTTGTAATTTATAGCTGGACTACTTTTATAGAGCTCTTTAAATGCTCCAGGATAAGACTGCATTTCCCCCCTTAGAAATGTGTAATCAATTGTCATTTTACTCCTTTTGATTTATTCACTTGTTCGCAGGCTGCTCGGCATGGCCCAGTTGATTTAACACTAATCATGTAAAGAAGGGAAATGTTGATCCGCACACGAAACTCATGTAACAATAAGCACAAAGCCAATTTGGGAGAAATCTATTTAAAGCTTATGGCAGATGCCGTTGTGTGTGTGTGTGTGCGCTTCATCTGAATGTGATTTCACATATCGTAGATCTGCAGTATAAATAATTGTTTTTTCTATGTGTAGTCATTGTTTATCACTGGATTTTTTGTTTCCTCACTAAAGATGTGACTCACGCCTGTGTGTTATTGTTTTTAAAAACAGAATGATTGTATCTCGGACAATTAAAGGAAATGACATGTTCCCCAGATTTCCTCAAGGCGGGATGATATCTGCAGAGTTCGGGCCTCAAAATAACCCTCCACTCCACCGTACATCAACACCAGGCTTCTGTTCTGTTGCAGCGACGTCATCTAATCTTTATTGATCTCGCTCAGCACTTCCTGCCGCTACATCATCGGCCTCTGCTCACAGCTGCCTTCACCTCAAAATCACATTGGGATCCCATCTACAGACTATTATCTCACTCCCTTTGTCACATTACCCTTTCACATCTCCACGGCTGTCTCCCATCCTTTAGACACAACAGCCACATTAAACGATGAATGTTCTTCCTGCTCGTGTTAGTAAAACCGCCCCCCCACACACACATCGCTTTGACCAGGACGACAACCATTCAATGTGACGGTCAACAATGACGCACGCTCTTCCTCAGCATCAGGCTTCATCATGTGTTCCTCATTTTCATGTTCCTTTCACTTTACAGGGGGAATTTTTCACAGCACATTTGCAGAAAAACAGATCTCCACATTCATCCTGCTCCACGGTGACGATGTTGTTTTAGCTTACTGGCACGAAAATAACACAGGGATGTTCCACATATTCAAGGTTTTTGTAGTAGCCTTTGTATTCACTTTCTTCAGCTTTTATACTTGTGATCACTCTGAGGCAAAAAATACTCTGCATCTCTCTGTAGCTACTACCGTCATCTAAGCCTGCTGAGAGCGAGTACACAAACTAAAACTTGAACAGAAATCAGACATGCTCAAATCTCTTCGCGCTGGTTTCCTCAAGACCATAATTAAACCCAGAACCCGACGATTAAGGCCCCGATCAGACTGAGTGTGTTTTTAGCAGCCTGGGGTGGCTTTATGTAATTGTTTTCAATGAGATTGAAGTGTTTTGCGTTTTTAAAGGAGTGCCCTGAACGACTCGAATTGAAAAAAAATTCAAATTAAAACCGAAAAGAGCCCGAGGATATTATAGTTTTTTTCTCCTTATGGTGATTTTCGCTGGATACCCGGAGCTTTATGACTTAACCAAACCGTAGTTACCATGATCTGAACAGAAAACAGCAGGAGGCAAATTAGTGCGGTACTTGAGATTTTGGGTAAGTTGTTTTCATTAATTTAAGCTCTACTATTAACTATTTGGGTCGCGTACAGTTCGTGGTTTGCTATGCAACGGCAATATTAACGTTACTGTCGGCGTCTAGAAGCCACAGAGGCTAACAATTTAGCAAGCTAGGAAGTGGGTAACATAATGCAGGAAATGCAACATCAACATTTTCCTCAGATTTATTATAAAATCACAAAGAAAAACAATATATTAACTTATTATGCACCGAACAATTAACTTCCATGGCAACCGCCAACGTCAACAAACACGTCACAACTCGTGAACTCGGAGCTTTCAGAAACTTTCCACTTACTGTGTCATGAGTACGACAAGAGGGGGGGGCGTTCATATGGACTCTTCTTGTCAACACGGTGAACACGACCCAATTTGAAGGCACCATAAGGTAATGGTAGCACTCATTTAGTGGTTGCCTAGCAACATATAGAGTAAAAAGATGCAACAAACTGCAAAAAACGCTCTGTCTGATCGGGCAAAAAAAAGGCAGGGTGGTGCACCTCGCGTTTTTCACCTGCAAAACCTAAAACAAACGATTCTCTGCTCTGATTGAGAGCACGTAAAGAGGCCAATAACTGACTTACCAAAAATCACTTTTGTTACTGCACAGATGGTTTACAGCGTCAGAGCACCGATAGTCATGAACTCAAGTCGTGAGCAGACTTGTGATTGTAGCTGTGAGGCAGGTCAACAATTCAAGTTCAATAGATCACACTCAAAGCAAATTAAGTTAGAACTATTCCTACTCTACGAGCTCATTTTAACGTCTTCGCCCTGATGTTCCTGTTTTTTGCTTCACGGTGCAATAATTTGTTTCAGACCCTCTGCTCGGTGCAATTCTTGATAGTGGAATTACAAGACTGATTACTGTATTTTAGCAGCACTGTGGTGGTACTAAGGAGCCTTGCTATGCATTGACTTTGTTCAGCCCTGAAATTCTATGTACATAATATTTACAGTGTTCTTGTATCCGGTGTTATTTATTATGTTTATATTCACTGCAAATGCTGTAGTTGTTTTTTTGTTTGTTTACCACTTACAGTATGCTTTAAATCCATGGTGCATTATTTTGTCTCTATTAATTTTCAATATGTGTACATGTCAGAGATGGGTTTTTTTCAATTTTAAAAACAACAGAGCCATGTGTCAGTGTTAAACATGTATGACATATTCAATATCAACTGTCTGCCCCAAAAAGTAGGTACAGCTTTGAACGAGGAAACATCCAGTTTGCAACATTTTTATGTTTGACCTCGTTTTGCTGAGTGGCTGGTTTTTTGTACAATTTAAGATTTTTCTTTTTTTATGCAATAACCCTTGGTGGTGGGGGGGATCTAGGTTATTAAATAAAGTGAGATGACAACTCATTGCTTTTGTTTCTGCTGTGTCTGATTGCAACATGTTGGTCTGCTGCAGAAGTACATGCATTGTGGACTCTATAGTGCATGTCGTACCACGGGGCACACTGTGCCATCCCCTCGCAGAATGTCAAGCCCAGTGCCAATCCAATTTGATATCCTAAATTGAGTTCCAAATTGAAATCCAATGTACCAAAAGTAGGCTGTTGTTAGTCTCTCTGACCAATTTTCGATGTAATGTGATTTAAAAATACACGGCATCTAACGCAGCTATCTATCCCCCTTGACATGATTTGACTTCCTTCCTGCACTGGTGCGGCGTCTTTGAGGAAATGTACAGAAAATTAAAAGGGTTTTTGTTTGTAACAATGTGTTCACTATGCTCTATTTACGACATCAGAGACAGCTGGAGATGTAGACGGAGTAAAGTATTGCTCCAGGATAAGGAGTTTTTAAAAGGTCAGGTAAAAGATGCAGTGGGTAGAAATAGAGCAAATGTGATTAAAACAAGTTATTTTTATAAAACGGAGGGAAAACAACCAATCAGAGCCGAGCTGGAGCAGCTGTCAATCACTCGCAAACTCCGATCAAAACGGTCAAACTAGGCAGCGCTGATCAAATATGAATCAATATTCTGTTACTGTAATGCCAAATGTTTTCAGAAACATCTTGTAGTGTACCGTTTAGCTGTAAAATGAGAAAGAGAGAGTTTGTGAGTGATTGACGGCTGACTCCGTTGAATGAAGAGCCAATAGGAACATGTGTAAGTGTTCTTGGGCAAGATACTTAACCCCAAATTGCTCCCGAAGGCTGCGGCATCAGTGTGTGAGTGAGTATTTAGATTAAATCCTGATTGGCAGGTTGGCAGCCTCTGCAATCAGTGTAGAAAGAAGGTAGTATAAGAAGGCGCTATATAAATGCACGTCATTTACCGTTTAAACGTCTCTTTGTGACGGGGTAATCTTGGGACAAAGAGGAAAGATGGAGCAGCCGATCTGGTAATTACTTTGGAACAGTGTGAGAATGAAGCAACACAGGAAATCAAAGTGAGAACGTGTCAACCCTATGAGCCGAGCCAGAGGCTGATGCGTCAGCTTGACTGGAGTAGAGTGTAACTGTCGAGCGATCAGTCACAATGTGCCTTCAATGCAGCGCGATGTGCTGTCGGCCTGAACGCTTCGCTTCGGGGCTTCTGCTGTCACACATACCTGCTGTGCAGTTATCATGGAGATGGAGTATGTGAAATCATACTTGCCATCCTTGAGACCTTAAAAATAGGGAGGATTTCAAAACTGAAACAGGGGGTGTGTGGGGGTCGTCCCCCAGAAAAATATGAGTTTCAGAGACTTTGTTTCCTGCATTCTGGTGACTTTTAAAGAATGAAAGTGCACTGCAATCACATTTTAAGTTAAATAGACCTACTTTTAATTTTACTTTTAATTCTCAGAAAGAAGAAAACTATCTACTAATGACTAAGAATTCGCCCCTCTGGCGTGAACTTTTGTGAATCTCTAGTGTAAACTAGGCTAATATTCAGCAGTTTTCATTCATTCATTCGACCATTTTTTGCCCCTGCTTGAGTGTTTCTTTCTCTTACTACTCTCTATTTCCCTCTCCTTCCCACATTCACTGATTTTTACACTTCCACTTAAAAGACATTATTAGGGAATTTGTAAGTACGTACAGTCATGGGAACCTTAAAATGTATCACAACTATATGAACACAAGGGCTTGGAGCCAAAGGGGCGCAAGTGCCATTTTGGGCAAATATGAGTATTATATATCAAATGAAAGCTCTCAGTGAGATCTTTTCAGTTCCAAAAGTACACAACTGAAATGACGACCAACAGGTTTGTGGTCTCTGCCAAAAGGGCGTAAGTTTTGACATAACAAAGCATCATGGGTAGAGCATGCTAACAACAACACTTGGGCGTTGGAGCCAACGGGGTGCAAGTACACATTTTAATCAGACTTGAATTAGCTGCTGTTGCCATGTACTTAACACAATATTTGATTTAAAGTAATAAATACCTAAATATATAAATGAATCTATAACTATAGATCAAACACAAAGTAATAAATACCTAAATAAATATATAAATCTGCACCTGAACATCAAACCCAAAGTAATAAATACATAAATAAATATATAAATCTGGAACTGAACATCAAACCCAAAGTAGGCCTAATTAATAAGTAAGGGATAATGTACAGTGAGCCGGTCATTGAGCTACTGCCGCTCAGTAAATCTAACCCTGAGGCCAGAATAATGTGTTGAAGGTTTTTTTCATGGAGTGCAGAATTCAAACTAGGATATCTAAATAATAAATAAGCTTATTTAAAGCGTAATGTGAAGCGTTGTGCATTTATGGCTGGACCGCACCGAGTAACATGTAGCGCAATTAAATTGTTAGGAAATGTATGAATGTGCTCGGTAAATTTAATTCCAATTTGTAGATTAGATTTAAATTTTTCATGGGAACTTTGGTGGCTCTGCATTTCGCAACTCTTTAATGAGTCCAACCACCATACTTTCTCTGTAGCTTTCTCAGTTTATACAAATACAGGACTGATTGAAGCCTGATCTGACGTGGATGTTACAAACCTTCTCAGGTCACTGTAGGTTAAAGGTGGAAGGTAGGGTGTCTGCTGGAGGTCTGCAGTCTAGTTTCCCAGCAACGGACAAACAGTAGCTTTGCTTGTATGGTGAAAGGTCACCGTTGTCACCCCTGTTCATTTACTTGACCTGGTACCTATGACCCAGGTACACTTGTAGCTCATTGATGAGGCCGACAACAAATAAGGCAGATAAGCTTATTTTGGGACAGCGGACCATAAATCATTCAAGTGTCAGTGAAGCCCGCCAACTAAGAGGACTTTTAAGTCCTTGGGCTAACACGACTTCTCACCTTGTCTACTTTAAAGCCAATTTTTCCACCTGGATGCTCGGCTCCGTTTGACCCTGGGCGATAAATTTCACACTGCAACGCAAATACAAAGATCTCTGAACACGCTGTGTGAGGCAGGAGGGTGCACACCAACAACAGAGATCTGGGTTAGCACAACAAACAAGTAGTGCGACCAGAGATACGTAGTTGTTCATTTATTACATTTCTATTTTGTTTTATTATAAATTTTGTATGTTCATTATTTATCATTTTATTTATATTATCTATTATTTGATTATTATTATTATTTATTTATTTATAAGAGGGCTCACACAACAAAAACAGCTATGTTTGGGGCCGTTCACATGCCGCATTTTTGTGCCCTCGAATCCATTGTTTTTGTAGACACGCGAGAGCCAGCGTTTCGCATGCGCCTATTTTCCATAGCGCAACGACTGTGTCCCAGTAAACTTTCGAAACGCTGCAGCGCGTACCGCATGTCATGTGACTAGGAACAACCAAATCACAGTTGGCAGATATCTTTTGTTTCTTCCACAAATATCAGTCTACGGTAAATATATGTGGGAGAAGTTAATCATTTTAGTGCAGCGCTGCTCAGAGCTTTACATCTGTCCCACAGTAGGCTTGCACAGTAGTCGGTGTTACCGGTGTTACACGGTGGTCGGGCACACACCGATTACATAACTTTCCCACCTCCTCCACCGTCGTTTTGCTTTTTTTACAGAAATAAAATCCATTTAGTTCATTTTCGCATATCAGCACTGTGTTATCAATACATAGTCGGACGACGAACGCTACAAACTGTAAGAGAAAGTGTCTGCTCCGTATGGAGTCTCAGCATGGAGTCAGATTTCACACACAGCACGAGAGGGAGTTGACAGACAAGATGATGGTGGAGGATTTGGCATCAAAGTGAAAAGCCAGAGCGCCTATTTTCAATATTTCAGATTTAAACCAAATGCTTAAAGGGAAACCATAACGTTAATGAGGTGAACGCTGTGAGGAGGAAGGAGCGGTCACAGCCGGTGTGCGTGGCGGAGCAGCGCCGGGTGGAAACCTGCTGCCCCGCAGCGAAAGCTGGACCGGAGAAGCCAGACACACAGCCACCCGACGATAAAGATCAAAGTAAGTCATCTTTTCTTGTAAAATGTCCGGTGTGATCGGTAACACCGTCACATCCCCCTCCTCCCACGGACTATTTGACTTGCTTCACCCTTTCCGTCCGAGGACGTCACAATATCCGGTTGAAAGGTCAGCCAGACTGACAAATCGAGCAGTGACGTTACTGTGAGGGATTTACGATGCTGGAAATCCATTGATCTTTGTTTTGACTTTGTTTAGTTTAGATAGTGAGGCTTTTACTGCTAAATTACCGCACCTTCGTCATTGTCATCGCAGCACGTAGGTTTTGGTAGCGACAGGCTGCTCAACCCGAAGTGTGTGAAGGAGCGCTATCGCAGGTCCTTCCTTCCTGCGGCTGTCAGACTCCACAATCAGCACTGCTCCCAGTAGACCACGTACACACCAAAAACTGACAATAACAGCACTATACTGTACACTGAGTGTCTATCAATACTACTCAACTTCAATTCATACTGTGCAATACTTTCAGGTGCAATTTCATTCCAATCACTCTGCAATATCATATCTCCACCTGTGCAACTGTGTTAATAGTCTGTTTATTGTCAATACTGTATATTTTGTACCAATTTTTAATATTCCCCTTGTTTATATTGTGTATTGTGTATATTACTTCCTTCTACTTAAATTGTTCATATTTTATATGTCTGTCTACATTTTACTGTGTTGTATCTTGATTTTTGTTTTTACTGATGCTTTTTGTTTCAGCACTATCCCCTTTGCTGCTGTACACAGCAATTTCCCCACTGTGGGACTAATAAAGGAATATCTTATCTTATCTTATCTTAGTACCAGGAGGGGCGACAGGAACTTTGGGTTTTGGACTGATGGCCAGACAAAAACAAAGTGAAGACATCATGAGTTGAACTCTGGAAGATTGTAATGGCCATTTTTCATTGTTCACTAAAAACAAGTAAAGGAATAATGACAATAAGTTGCCCTAAGGACTTCTATTGCAGATCAGATAACGGCAGAGAAAATAACAACAGCTCAGAAAAAAGCAGATTCATCATCGTTCCAAATGAAGACAAATGAAGATCACGACCATCAAAGAAACAGATGCTCACATCAGAAACACTGCGCCATATCATTAGATATTTTCCTGCCTTTGGTCGCTTTGCAGATGTTATAAGAATCTCACAGGACTGACTTCAAAGAATGTGCACCGAGAAGATGCTAATGCATGCTGACAGACACTTTATTTATAGCGTGCAGAATGCCACACCTTTTGGAAAATGGTAATAACATCCATTTTAGACAAAACACACATGTCATCCAAGTGTTTCTCTCTCTCTTTCATCCTACTGTATGTGATGACAGGTAACCATTGACGAAGATTTCCATGCTAATGAAACACCCTCAGTCACATTATGAGGGTGACCTTACCACGTATGTCAGCACAACAAAGCTGTGGAACCAGCGTTCCTGACTATGTGATTTTTCTTTCTGTCTCGAGTCCAATGTCACAGAGTGGAATGTCAGACATCTTCACATGGTGCCCAATAGTCTGTCTCACTGAATCCCATGAAACTATAATCAACGAAACACGCCGCAATTTAATTTACCCAAACGCCAGCAAGACACAGGAAGGCTGCCCGCACAAACAGATAAGGATTTACTATCCAGCAATCTATAAGAGAATATCGTAAACATAATCCATATTGCGGCACTTTCTTTTGTCTTACTGATAATTCGTCTACTACTACAGATAAAACTGTGCATTGCTCTGCGTCTGGTATTGTAGGCTACTTCTATCTTTATGACCTTGAAAGTGATAACCTTTTTTCTTCAAAAGGACTGTTTGAGGGTTTAGAATTGATTTTTAGATTAACAAAACGGTTGGTGTTAAAGTCCAGATGAAAAAAAAAAAGCCCTTTTAACCCTTTTAGATCACGTCCCCGGTTATATTGTGAACCTGTTTAAAACAATATGTGCACAAAAACATTACAAAGGAGCAATCTCTTCATATTTCTCCAATCTAAATCCAATCATATTTTTTTTCCAGTGAAACAACATATGGTGTGTGCTTACGTAAGTTAGTACGAACCAATTTCAACGAATAATATCATGACATCCATCCATCAATCAATCTGCACCTTTTAGCAACAAGGGAGGTGTGTGTGGAGCATAGAAATAAAATAGGAGTAGAAGGCTCATTGAACTGTTTGCTGTGGTCATTTGACTAGTACAAAAGAAAATAGTGATTGTTGTTAGTTGTTATGGTGACAACAAAATATGTGGTTGCAGAGAACGACGCAGCTCCCGGAGACGGCTGGCTGGCTAGTTAGCTGGTCCCCTGGCGGAGGGACCGCATAGACCCGACGCTGCTAGCTTGCTAATTCTAACATGCTCCGAGCACACTGCTCACAGAAAACAAGCCATTTGTGATTGATTCATGCTTTTTGAAACATTATTTTGCGATTCTTTTAAGTTTTCCTCATCTGTTTCACAGTTTTGACAATTCCTCAAAGATAGTCATCTTATTTTGTACCATAGCCACGGAAAATAAATGCTCCCGATTGGTTGGGAGGTGTCTTAAGAATGTGCCTCTAAACAGCAGATTTTCATTATGATCTTATTTTCATTTAAAACTTTTGTTTTAATCACTGTACTAGATTAAGTTGTCATTTCTTCATAGAAGTTCCCAGAAACACATTTCTGCACCGGATGCAAAACTGGATGAATATGAAAGACAACATAGTTTGATTAGATCGATAAGAATGTGCCTCCAAACAGCAGATTTTCATTCTGAGCTTATTTTCATGATGAACGCTTGTTTTCATCACCATGTTTGGTTAAGATGTCATTTCTTCCCAGAAGAAATTATATTGATTATTAGAGATTCATTGATTTTAGCAACAGCATATTTTTATTGCACTTTCACATTAAAATAAACAGAGCATGCTTTCACTTTATGCTGTGATACCTCCCTGCTAATGTACAAATTAGTGCTGCACCATGTGGGAAAAACTGACATTGTAATATTTTTTCTGCTATACAGTATATATATATATATATATAAAAATAAAAGGCAATATGAAAAAATACAGAATATTCACCCTACCCTTTTGTAGGCTACATTTTAAAGTTAAATGCATCAATCTGGTACACTTTGACAGTAAAATTAAGATAAACAATTTTGTGCTCTTGTTAACAATTTAATCATAAACACATTGGTTGTTTAGATACGAATGGTTAACGTGACGGGCTCCGTGTTTCAAGATGGGTTGGGTGTGTTGCCGACAAAAAGCTGAAAATGCCTTTGATATTTCTTCTCATTATCCAATTTAATCTGTAGATATTTTTAAATTTAAGTTGGTTTTATTGTAGCATATATGCAATGTTATATTTGTGCACAATTTGATTCATATCAATAGCTACATAAAAAGTTTTTATTAACCAAATATACATTTATGTACAAACTGTGTGTCATATGTAGGCCTAATGTATGTAATGAAATGCTTTTGAAGTGGGATATATTACCAAGATATACAGTATGTATAAATATATAAATATATCATACAATGATGATTATGCAACTGCTTAATTAGGTTATTGGTACCTTTTTTAGTCCAATTCAGGCACTGGTCTACCCTCATTGATATAAATGATGGAGACAAAATTAGGGATGCACCAACACTGACACCGGATCGGATATCGGGCCGATACTGACTCAAAAAGCTGGCTCGGATATCGATGACAATGGGGCCAATCTATTCTATTCATTTCTATGGTTATATACTATATACTGTATTTTGTAATTTTAATTTCTGTTTAAGTTTTGACCACTTTGTTGGTGCATTAAAAAAGTTTAAACTTTAAATGTAATTCCTGTTAATTTTTAATTTTTTAATTTTTTTTTTTTTTTTTACTGTTGTATGATTTATTATTTTAAAAATAAAAAAATAATCCAGAGTAAATTCTATATATATATATATGAATTTAACCTTCGCACAGTGTCAGCTGGGATCGTATATGCAAAGCTTAGACTCTTTTTTAATCAATCTTGATTCAGATTTTTGCATGCACATTAAAAAAATGACTATTGCATATATATCAAATACATGACTTACACACTGCTCTCATGTATACTCCTTGTCATACAACTTATTTAATTACTAAAAGTCATTAAAAAGCTTATCAAGCTTAGAAACAAAAGCAGCCAGACCCTGTGCACAGCTCAACCACAAATCACACACAATGACTCCTGAGAAGAGCAACACTGTGGAGGTGCATTCAGTCAGAGCTCCAGCAGACTGTGAGTCCCTGCTGCTGACTGCAGGCTATTAAACAGCAGCTTCAATATATACTGTATACAGTACAGGCCAGGCACACTTTAACATCCAACAAATGAACAGCCAGTAAATTATAGACAAAGCCACAGCAGGCATTTAGCCACCAGTAAAGCCTCAGGAGCCACATCAGACAGCAATAAAAACAGGGTTTGGGTCACGCTCTTTGAAGTGGCCATTACTCTTAGCTTAATGGAGGTGTAGTGGTTTTTATCCAGGCCTCCAGGGCTTTCTGTTGTCTCCACCTTCCATGCAAAGCTAGCTATCTAACTCCTCACTAACCAATATCATTACCAACACTGACAAAAACTAGATAACATTTAAATTCTACAACGTTGCTAAAGTTAGTTAATTGTTGACAGTTTTACTGTGGCTTGACTTCAAAAGTGACAGTCTTCTTCTTCTTCTTTGAGGTTTTAATGGCAGTTGGCACCGACAGTGCAGTCGTCTGGTGAGGCTAATTAGTATTTGGTTAATTAAAGGCTGCAGCTTCACACCTTTTCACTGGAGGCAGTAGGCTGTATAGCTTTCTCCTTCACACACAGTAACACTGCAGTCCAGAGGAGGCGCTGTTTCACTCATTTCAATGAGATATATATATATATATATATGTTTTTTAATTTTTATTTAGGAGTTTTAATAAGTAACGTTAACAAAATAAAATGTAGTTTCTGTTTTTTACATGACAATAAATATATATATATATATATATATATAGAGAGAGAGAGATATCTAGTTTGAATAATAAGTGTCAATTTTCCCTGCCTTGGTTCCTCACCGTAAACGCCACTGCATTTTAGGGGTCCAGGCTTGTTGTCCGAGTGCAAAACAAATAAAAGTAAGGCTACGATTCATGCAAATCCTCACTACAAACTATTAAGTGCTTGAATCTATTTATATGCCAGCAGTAATTTTGTCAGTGTAATATTTTGTCAGTGTAAGATGCTGCTGGTAAGTTGCAAACTTTATGTCTTTTCAAAACAGAATTACAATTTACAAAGTACTTAACGGGAGGAAAAAAAGAGGAAAGAGGGAAGACAATAATGAAAAAAATGAGAATTGATGAGAAGAATGAGAAGTGCATAACTCACAAAAAAATATATAAAATCAATGAAAATAAATGGGATTTTAAGATGCGTAAACTCGTAAACCTAGAAGGCACACATACTCAACAGGATGACCAGTTAAGCAGCGTCTTCCTTTTTTTACGACATGGCATACTGTACACTGTGAGGTGTGTAGACTCAGCAGAGGAAAACATTACATGGCCAGGTCCCTTTTATAAAAGAGATAGTGTATCTCAATACCCCTCCTGGTTTAATTAACGGTGGATACATTTGTATTTTGCAAATCTTTGTCCATTATTTTGTTACTTTGAGACGCATACATGAACACAAACTAAACTCTCACTTATAAACTGTTGCATGTGGAAACCTGTTCTGAAAAGACTTGTGTGGCTTAGTTATAGGGGATTCTTTTAGAGAATTACAGAAAGAATTTGGCTTTAGGGTGAAAACTTTGCATCTCTCCAACATGTCAACTTCTGTCAAGAGTCTGACTGTGAACTCCCTTTGAGTTTTAAACAGTGTGGGGCAAAGTTTAATTTCAAACCCTTCAGGACATCAAGCTCGCAGGCAAAGCGCACCGATGTATAAGTTGAGATGTATATTATTTTCATATTAAGCACATGAAAGAGCACTGACACCACGTATCATTGACACCACGTAAAAAGTCCATATGGATTTTTTTACGTGGTGTCAGTGCTCTTTCATGTGCTTAATGAAATTTTTTTTTTTTACTTTTGCCATTTGTCTACAACTGGTAATAAAAGACCGACTGTTTCGGTTATGACATCAAACCAACCTCTACCACTTTAATTATGCTCCAACATGACAGCTCTTTCCTCAGAGGAAGTGCTTGTGAAGCTCCGGCAGGTTTTATAGCAGGCCCAGGAGCAGGATGGGACTCACTTCCAGCCTGAATGTTAAACAAGCCCATGGGTAGTGGAAGGGCGAAGGGAAGTTCATGTTAGTATTAAAAATAAACATCTAACCCCTGTGTTTGATAATGTGACACAACTCCGCAACAACAAAAATACACTGACACTCAATTGAAAATCAGCCAAAACAACTTCAAGAAATCCTCGAAACAGAGAAACTACCACATTTAAAAACATGAGAAGTCATCACATAGTTTTAGTTTCCGAGACTGGAATAACGTCCAAATCCATCTTGAGTCTTAATATCTTGTAAATTCTTTCTCTAAATATGTGAAAAGAATCGAGATAATTCTGTTTCCAATGGAAATAAACATTTCTGTGAAGAGTTTTCATTGGAACTGTCCCTTCAGAACTAAGTACTTCCAATGAAAACTGTTCACAGTGAGGTTTGCGGATTATCCTGCTTACATGGGATTATATTGCTGGAGTGACACATTGCTGCTGAATAAAAACAGCAAAAACCTCTGACTTGGATATCTGAAAACCTCAGCGAACCAAACCAAAAGTGTCTACGTGTTGGTTATTTCATTTATTAGGGTGAACAGACCCTTTAACCTTTAAAGGGGACATATTATGCTCATTTCCAGGTTCATACTTGTATTTTGGGTTTCCACTAGAACTTTAATGTTCAAAATACACATTATTTTTCTCATACTGTCTGTCTGAATTTACTTAATTTTCTCATTCCAATTGTCACATACCGCTGCTTCGTCACGCCCCTTGGCATCACTTTAGTTTTGGCATCAAAACCACTATAGTTAACCTTGGCGTCACTTTAGGATTAGGCAACAAAACCACTATAGTTAGGTTTAGGAAAGAACTACATGATTGGGCTTAAAACTACTACGTTTGTACAGTGAAAATGAAACTGAACGTTGTGAACGCGGGACACGAACGAACAGCTGAGTGTAACGTGAAAGTGAAACTTAACGGATGGGACACGAACAGCGGTCTGCTGGATGAATGTTAGACCATCTACTTCGCCTCCCGCCTGTCCGTCCGTGTGTCTCTTTTCGCTCTTTAAACTACGTCACCACACTCCCCGCGCAATTTCTCGGAGCGTTTACTGTTACCGCGGATGGGTTTACATTGTAGTTAATGGAGCGCCTGGTGCGTCGCATACCGGCGCTAAAGGGTACCTTGTGCGGCGGTAACGCAAGCCGACGGCCGTGACAAAGCGTCCGCTTTTGACGCCCTGGGGATGAGAACGGGCTGGAATATACCTGTATTCACCCACTGTCTGAAACGCTCCATTTCAGCACCTGTCTCTTTAAGACCCCCTCCCAAAAAAAGCCCAGTCTGCTCTGATTGGCTTGCGGTGAAAATATGGTGCACCTTTGCAAAGGTAGTTCTCAAGCTGTAGATACTCAGATGGGAGGCGGTATATTCTAATGAGTCTGCATGAAAACAATTTCAAACTGGTTTGATATTTAAGCCAACTCTACTGCATGTGACATAGGAAGGGGAGCCAAATCTGAATGGCTTGTTGAATCACATGTTTTCTGATCTAGGCAGCCCACAAAAAAACTGACTGGGTTGTCTTATTTCACAGTTTGTGGGTTGGTAGGAACTCCAGATACCAGATACCCAGATGTATGAACACAGCTCTATCAGCTCAGTCCCAGAAAGACTCAATATTGTTATTTTAGCCTACAATAATCAGCCCACAATACTGTCGGATCAGGATTGCTTCTGATTCTCCCGATAACAACTGACTGGATCTGTCCTTAATTTAATTTGAGACCATTTTCAAAAAATCATGAGAAAATTCATTTCCCACAAAATTCAAGACACATTGCTTCATTTAAGTCCAAAAAAAAAAAAAAAAAAAGGTCTTGTTGACATGGCTATGTGATTAAAAACAGGATTCATGTGTCATGAGTGTCTGCTTTGTGTTTGACACTGTCATATATCCAAGTAGTGCTTCCTCTATTGCTTTTCATATCAAAAACTTTTGTGGCGGCAACAGCACAACAAAAACAACATGTGTTTGGGATTATATTGAGTTAAACTAAATTCAGTTCCCGTTTTTGCGTGTCCTGATGCTCTTCGTTTGTGTCCCACCCAACGAGCTAGTTAAAGTAAATGCACTACATATAAGTTTTTTTTGGAAAGAAAAAAAAAGATTTATTGTTTTTGTATTATGCAACAAATTTACAAACCACTTTCTCTGAATCTCTACAGTCATGTTCTTTCAGGAAACCTGAGCTAATCAGGGAAAATGATGCGTTCTGCTGTTTGTTTTCCAACAGAGTGTTTTGTAACTGTCATCCATAAATTATTGCCAATCAAGTTCTCAACCCCTCCCAAAACAACTGCGGTGACATCAAGAGCGATTCTGAAGACAAGTATGAGTCTGTCTGCGTTTTTTTAATTCGGCATATCAATCATTCAACTGCTAAAATTTGAGTCTGATATGTATACAGGCGAGATTATTATTTATTCACTTGGCACACATTGACTGAATCAAACTGTGGGTGGGGGAAAAACATTTAAAAAGGAACAGAGGCGACATGTCATCTGTCAGACATCTGGGTCTAGACTTTCACATTCCACGTAAACACAAGCCATCGCAGACATGCATCTGATTACTTCTATTCATGCCTCTATAATAAGCTACATTAATAAAGCAATATTCATACTTTCTTTGCAAATATTTTTTGTGGTTCGAATGGACAGGATGATACATAAAGTAGTATCTTAAAAATCCGTTTTTGTTGTTGTTGTTTTTACAGATCCGTTCGACCGTTCATGCGGAAAATATAACCGAAGCTTGCAGCAGCCTGTCAGACAGGAATGAACAGCAAATGAGACAGGTAACAAAAACATATTGAACCACAACATTGTTGTTGTTTTACCTTCCAAAATCTTCAGTCTAAGATCCACAGATCTTAAGAGACATGGAAAACTTTTTTTATATACAGTACAAGGCAAACATGACCAAGACGCAGAAACTTCACATTTCAAGATTCAGTTTTATCTATTTTTAAAAAAAGTTAATTTAGGATTTAGATTAAGAAAAATGCTTTATTGAAAAAGCTTAGTCAGAAGACTTCAGTTAAGGGATATAAATAGTCAAGAATGTCATGAACATACAAACTTCTTCTATAGAGTTTGTGTTCGAAGTCCGGTATGCGTGGATTCTTGTAAAAGTAAAGAGAAACTTGATGGAGAAATCATGAAATTAAGGGACTAACCTGAGAGAGACCCTTCAGGATATAACTTCACATGAAAATGCCCACCACCTTTGATGGTGATTGTTTTTCACCTATGCATATATCACATTGAGCACATACTGAGACAATATTAATAATGATTAACGATTACAAGCAGCACAGTTTTCTAGCATGTAGAGCAGCCTATATCGGCCCTCAACCCCCCAGCCCCGAGTCCACCGGTGCATACTCAGGTGTGAGATGTTTCAACTAGCTTCAAGCTATGCTTCACCTGGATATGCCCTACAAGACCCATTTAAACGTAAACATTTACAGGTTTAAAGATGCAATAAAACCATTAAGTATAGTCTTTTAGAAGACATTTAAGCTGTGGAGGTAAAGTTTTAATTGTTTTTTTTTAGGTTGGAACCTCCCGTAAGACTTGAACACTTAATTGCTCGGTCGTCAAATATAAATTACAGGGATCATTTACAAGTCAATAGGGTGGCGCCCGGTGTAGGTGGAAAGACTGCAAAGAAGTGGATCAAAAGTTCGAGTTGTCTTTGTCTGATTTTAAGAAGGCCTGGCTGTTGACGTTCTTTTGAAGGGACGGGGATATGTAAATGGGGGAGCTACAGGGAGTTCCCTGGAGACAGAACAAGCAAACAAACAAACAAACAAGTAATGAGTTCCTTTTATAAATGGAGCTGCTTGGATCTCTGTCACCCTGATGTCATCCAGCAAACTTTATTCTGCCGTTAACCCCCTGAGACCATCCCGACTCGACTTTACTGTCTTTCAGAGGCTGTAGCCGGTACAGATATCAAATGAAATCATGTCATACTAGCTTGTCGAATAGGAAGCTAAATAACGCTCCAAAATTAGTCTAAATTTTGGCGAGGAAAAACTGGCATGGCCATTTTCCCTTGACCTCTGACCTCAAGATATGTGAATGAAAATGGATTTTATGGGTACCCACGAGTCTCCCCTTTACAGACATGCCCACAGCCATTTCATTGTAGTGAGACCATTTTTTAAAACTTGATGTCCCTGTAAAAAATGAACTGTGGTGACCTCTAGGATAATCACAGCCTCATGAAACTTTACAACCACAAACTAAAGACCTAGAGAATTCAGAGGATGGATGGCTTTCCTAGCTAGATTGACAATAAGGGGGTTTCTGAGCAGTTTCCAGAACAGAAGTGCTCGCCATCCAATCACCGAAAAATGCAATTCTTGCAGAAATCTCAAAATGTCAAAAGTTTTTGATATCAAATCACAGCATGGCTTTTTCTATGGTGTTCCTCAACGTCTTGGTGTCTTAATGTGGTATTTTGAAGGGATTATCAATCATTTTTATCAATTCTCCAGTGGTAAAAAAAAATGGTTAAATTTAGCACCAAATCTGTGTAACAAATCAATGTTCATTTCTGATTTATGACTAGAACAGCTTGACACACAGTGCTGAGCTGCATCTCAAATTAATCTTCAGGTTCCCAGCTTTCAGATGATGTACACCACTTCAATGTAACATCTACTGTTGACCTGCTATCTCCCCCTAAAGACCCCCTGTACCCCCCTAAAAAAGACAAAAACGGGTCTATTGTGGGTCTCAGAGGGTTAAACAGGCCCTAAAGCCTCCAGGAGATGACCCACAATGACAGAGGGATTGGTTGTCATATTTTTAAACGCTCTTAAATCTGCAATAACTCAATGTCAGTCTCTCAAGAGATTTGGGGCCTCGAGTCTGATGGTAGCTCGTGGTTCTAACATGTGAACATGTTTACATGCTTTAATGTTAAAAATAGACATTATTTTTCTCATACTGTCCGTCTGAATATACATGTCCTGACACACCAAGCTGTCGGTCAGACAGTTTGGGGCCATCGGTGAGCGTCTGTCGCCCTAGTTTTTGCGGTGTGTCCCGAACCGTTGGCTCTAATCTGCCCGTGTCGGAGGATTTTTCGGCTGAGTCAGCATATTGAATCGGCGGCGGAGCTCGTCGGTGAGAGAAATCACTCTGATTGGCTGTTCAGCTTAAACGAATCAGTGCACAGGAAGAGAAACAGAAGTGAGGAAAGCAAGTAAACGAGTAAAGTCAAGAGGAAAAACACAGAAAGCTCTTCTCATTTTTTATTTTCATCACATCTGATCATTCCAATACACGGATATTTTCACTACGACATCAGCCGATTAAACTGTTTTCATGCTATTAAATGGGCGTTATCAGTCACTATAAGCACCATAGATGTGGGTCAGTAGGGGCCTACTACATTACTAGTAGGTTTTATCATCTATTCTCATGGTAGATCATGGTAGATCACTAAAACAAGAACACAACAGCGAGCTCTAGCTACTGTAGTAATTATAACTGGAGCAGAAGCAGAAGTCAGGCGTTATAGTATGGACAGCCTGAAACTCCATATGGGCTGGAGGTCGGGGCTGATGGACATGACACAATACACAGTTCTTTCACCCAGGAGACTGGGGTTCGCATCCCGAGTGAAACCAACAACGTGTAGTTGTCTTTGTGTTGACAAGTGTTAGAAACAACACTATCACTCTTGCAATTAAATTTAATAAGGACAGTTTGATTTGTGTATCAGTGTTTCCTCTTGGCTGTAACTGCAGTTGAGTTTGCCAGTTCGTTCAGAGCATCCCATCCAGAAGTTAAAATGTTTGCCAGTTGGCTGTCAGAGGTCGAGATGCATTGTAAAACAGAGACATGCTGTCAGCAGGATATTTATAAAACACCCACAACTTCTTTATTCCAACTGTTCCTGTACCAGCTACAAACCTCCAAGACAACACTGAACAGAATGAAGACACAGCACAACAAGTGAAGACATGTGGACTCAACAGACCGAAATTGAAATGTTAATTAAGGTAATTATGTCATTTAAGAAAAAGAGAATGCAACGAGGGCTAAATATAGATAGATACACTCTTGAACAAAGAATGCAATGCGTCTCCAGCAGAGGAGGTAAAGTGACAAGTTTTCCTGGGAGGTACTGTATGTATGTCTGCCGACACAAACCACCTTATTGAATGATTGGTGTACTTCACATTAGAAAAAGAAAAGAGTGTCTCTGCAGCTTTCTAACCTACACATGACAATTAATTGGAGTGCAGCAAAAATTAAGACAAACTGTGCTAACTGCTGGTTGTGAACAGTCACTATAGTCAGGTTGAATACAAAATAAAATATGTCAGCATGCTAACAATGACAATGCTGATGTTTAATAGCCATTTTATTTACCATTGTCACTATGTTAGTATGCCAAGTAGCATTAACACAAACTACACTGAGGCTCTTTGCAGATGATGTGGTTTCGTTGGCTTCATCAGACCGTGACCTTCAGCACGCACCGCACGGGGCGGTTTGCAGCCGAGTGTGAAGCGGTCGGAATGACGGTCAGTACCTCCGAGTCTGAGGCCGTGGTTCTCTGCTGGAAACCAGTGGATTGCTCCCTCCGGGTGGGGAGTGAGTCTTTGCCCCAAGCGAGGGAGTTTAAGTATCTCGGGGGTCTTGTTCACGAGTGAGGGTAAAACGGAGCGGGAGATGGACAGGCAGTTCGCTGCGGCGTCTGCAGTTATGCGGGCGCTGTACTGGACCGTTGTGGTGAAGAGGGAGCCGAGCCGGAAGACAATGCTCTCTATTTACCAGTCTATCTAAGTTCCAACCCTCACCTATGGTCATTAGCTTTGGGTAGTGACCAAAAGAGTGTTATCGCCAAAATGAGTTTCCTTCGTAGGAAGGCTGGGCTCAGCCTTAGAGATAGGGCGAGGAGCTCAGACATCCGGAGGGAGCTCGATGTAGAGCCGCTGCTCTTCCACGTCAAAAGAGGCCAGCTGAGGTGGTTCGGGCATCTGATCAGGATGCCTCCTGGACGCCTCCCTTTGGAGGTTTATCTGGGCACGTCCAACTGGTAAGAGGCCCCGGGGTAGACCCAGAACACGCTGGAGAGATTATATATCTGGTTTGAACTGGGAACGCCTCGGGGTCCCCCAGGAAGAGCTAGAGAACGTTGCTGTGAAGAGGGACGTCTGGAATTCCCCGCTAAGCCTGCTAGCCCCGCGGCGACCCGGCCCCGGACAAGCAGAAGAGAATGGATGGATGGATGGATACACAAACCAAAACAAACTATATTGTATTACTTTGTTGCTTCGGGATGCGCAGATACTGATATCGGTTTAATACTGACTCAAATACCTGGATCTGGTATCAGTGACTATGGGGCTGATTTATACAATTCACCTCTATGTTTATATACTATACACATTATATAGTGGAATTTTGGTTCCTGTAATTTTTGACCAATTTGTTAAAAAGGTTTACACTTGAATTGTAATTCCTGTTAAATTTGAAGATATTTTTTACCAAGTTGCTGGAGCATGATTTATTATCTTAATGATAAAATAACAAATCAGTAAATTTATATTTGTTTGTTACATTTTGTTTTATAAAGTTAGGAAAGCATTGTTTAGGTTAAGCCTACTGTGGCATATTAGGACCATTATAGATAAACACTTAACTACTAGGTTGTCAACTATAAATTAAACAACTAAATAAAAAAAGAAAATTACAGAGCCGGGGGAGGGGTTAATATTCCAAGAAAAAAAGAAAAAAGAAAAAAAGAATCATCGAAATTAAAGTCATTTTCCAGAAACAATTAGGAAAATAGTGGAGTACAATACAGTGGTAATGAAAAATAGTAATACATCTATCCATTCTCATCCGTTTATCCGGGGCTGGGTCGTGGGGGCAGCAGGTTAAGCAGACGTCTCTCTCTTCCCACGGTTGGTTTTTAGTGTTACATGCCTTCGGGTAGTCATACGTTTGTCTCTACTTTACTGTAGCTTCAAAAATATTAGTATTTACTTATGTTCATAAAAGAACATACAAAGAACATGAAAGAAAACATGTATATGTATCTTTCAGGACCTTCACCTTGCTCAGTTTTCCGAGTTTTTTTTAGTTTATAATCTCATAAAATTGTAAATTCTTTCTTGTAAATTTGCCACTTTAATCTCAGAGAATATTTTTTTCGTAAATGTATGACTTTAATCTTGGAAAAATCCGAAATTTTTCTTGGACTATTACCCCCTCCCCTGGCTCTGTAATTATTATTTTTTTTTTACCTACAATACAATACTAATACGCCATCGTACAAGCCTGATGTTGCCTTACACATAAAAGAATGATCCCAGTCTCTTTCACACAGTGAGGCTTACAGCTTACTAATTAAACACTGGTATCGGATCGGTACTGGGTATTGCCCAATACCCAAAGTCCAGCTATTGTATCCCGTTAGTATGGGCCTGTGTGTGTGTGTGTGTGTGTGTGTGTGTGTGTGTGTGTGTGTGTGTGTGTGTGCTGTCTGGCTGCATGTATACTTTTGCACTGATTATTTTCTTTGGTAACTCAGTAGTTTGGTTATTCTTTTTCATTTATCTGGTTGTTTTGATGGATACATCTATTATTATATGGAGACGTTGCACAGTTTGTATATATAACTTCATTTGTTTCAGGTACCTCCTGGTAAAACAATGAATTCAGCGCCTATGCCTGCCTTCTGAGCCAGCTATAGATCTGGCTCAGGTTTGGGACACCTTTGCCTGCAGTCTGAACATAGCCGCATTTTTACCTTTTATTGGCTGTCATGAGTGACCTTAAACGGGTAAGCAGATGCATTGTTGATTTAGTGTTGAGTTATGTTTGAACCTGCAGAGGAAAAAACAGTGTTAAAATGATTGATTCAGGGTTCTGGTGATCTGTTGTTCACTTCAAAGAACTATCTGACTCACTTTAAGATGAGCTGGTAAAGTAAGGGTGTTGTAAATACAAGAAAAGCCCTGCCGAAAATGAAAGAGTCTCTCTTGTTTCATTGCAAAATCCCCCCTTCTATTCCTTCTGACAGACACCCTTTATATTAAAACATATTCAAGAATAGCTCACCCTGTGTTCCCTTTTGGAAATTCCTCTCTATGCACCGTGCATAATCACAGTTTTTAACGTATTGTTTTGTGTGGTTTAAATAAATACTGTGTGTTTATCTGTAGGTTTCTGTGGACTGGATGTACAAATATCCCTCTTGGGACAAAGGAACAAATAAATCTAAATCTACAACATATTTTATGCTGCCTTTGTGGATCTAATTTTTAATATTACACAAAAGGTTGGATAGACAGAGTTCACATGCTATCTTTGCCACAAGTACCGCAATTTATTTTCATTTTGTGAGAACATTTTGTTCAAACAATTTGTAGTGCAAAGAAAAAGAGAGCTGGTGGCTATAATAATTCCTCCAATCAATAATAGCGATGCCTGTAGTCCAACTACTCGGTAAAAGACAGGCGACAAATCAGTTAGAGTTAGACAAATCAAGTGGTTATCTTCCAAATTCCTTTTAGTACAAAATTCCCTGTTTGTGTTTCCATGAACAGTGTTTCTTTGCTTAGCTGGAGGGATACATCATGGTGGTCACATGTAGTGCTGTTTGTTGCCGGGACAAAACACCAGATATAAACCAGCACTTGACTACGAGGACAAAGATACAATGTTACAAAGTCTGAACATAGCCGCATTTTTACCTTTTATTGGCTGTCATGAGTGACCTTAAACGGGTAAGCAGATGCACTGTTGATTTAGGGTTGAGTTATGTTTGAACCTGCAGAGGAAAGAAGAGTGTTAAAATGATTGATTCGGGGCACTGGTGGTCTGTTGTTCACTTAAAAGAAGTATCTGACTCACTTTAAGGTCAGCTGGTTAGGTAATGTTATCGTAAACATGAGAAAAAGTCATACCTGTCCTTCAAAGAACTGATTGACTCACTTCGAAGGGATAGTTTGGGTGTTTTGAAGTGGTGTTGTATGAGGTACTTATCTATAGTTAGATAGTAGATTAGTAGATGGCGGTTGGCACGCTCCCAGTTTGGAGAAGCAGACAGGAGTACCAGCAGGGGAGCAAAGCAATGTACTGCTGTGGATGGGTGCAGCAGCTAAACAGATTTTATCCACCTAAAAGAAATGCTCACCTAAAAACAAATCAATATCAGTTTAAGTGTACGCTGAATTTTGAATATTTTCTGATGGAGAACTGATAGGAAAGTGAAACTTATCTTTACTGTTTTTGTCAACGCAGTCTGGCTCAAATCTGGTGGCTTTGGAAGAGAGCAAAGATAAGTTTCACTTTCAGTTCCCCGTCAGTAAGAGCTGTCTGGCGGCAAGATAAAGAGGTGAAAATATTCTAAATACAGTGTACACTTAAAGCTGAATTTTTTAAGTGATCCTTTTCTTTTAGGTGGCTGAAATACGTTTAGCTGCTGCCACCGTCCACAGCAGTACATTGTTTTGGTCCCGTGCGGTAACTCCTGTCTGCTTCTCCAAACTGGGGGCGTGCAGACGGTCATCTACTGTAGGTATATACTCTGACTATGGATGGAGTGAGGAGTACCTCATACAACCCTACTTCAAAACACCCGAACTATACCTTTAAGGTGAGCTGGTAAGGTAAGGTAAGCTTATCGGAAATATGCGAAAAAGCCACACCCGTCCTTCAAAGATTACAGATTGTTTGAACTGTGCTGCACTAGAGAAACTCTTTTTTTTAAAGTAGTTATAAAAACAACTAAGCCGTAGCCAGGGAATGAGGTGACTGTCCTCACTTCACTCCCTGCCGAAAATGAAAGAGTCTCTCTTGTTTCATTGCAAAATCCCCCCTTTTATTCCTTCCGACAGACACCCTTTATATTAAAACATATTCAAGAATAGCTCACCCTGTGTTCTCTTTTGGAAATTCCTCTCTATGCGCCGTGCATAATCACAGTTTTTAATGTATTTGTTTGTGTGGTTTGAATAAATACAAATAAATCTAAATCTAAATCTACAACATATTTTATGCTGCCTTTGTGAATCTAATTTTTAATATTAAACAAAAGGTTGGATAGACAGAGTTCACATGCTATCTTTGCCACAAGTACTGCAATTTATTTTCATTTTGTGAGAACATTTTGTTCAAACAATTTGTAGTGCAAAGAAAAGAGAGCTGGTGGCTATAATAATTCCTCCGATCAATAATAGGGATGCCTGTAGTCCAACTACTCTGTAAAAGACAGGCGACAAATCAGTTAGAGTTAGACAAATCAAGTGGTTATCTTCCAAATTCCTTTTAGTACAAAATTCCCTGTTTGTGTTTCCATGAACAGTGTTTCTTTGCTTAGCTGGAGGGATACATCATGGTGGTCACATGTAGTGCTGTTTGTTGCCGGGACAAAACACCAGATATAAACCAGCACTTGACTACGAGGACAAAGATACAATGTTACAAAGTCTGAACATAGCCGCATTTTTACCTTTTATTGGCTGTCATGAGTGACCTTAAACGGGTAAGCAGATGCACTGTTGATTTAGGGTTGAGTTATGTTTGAACCTGCAGAGGAAAGAAGAGTGTTAAAATGATTGATTCGGGGCACTGGTGGTCT
>CAKALU010034940.1:0-29860 GCA_916700995.1 Hozukius guyotensis
TGCTCTCTCCGCCCGCAGCCGGAGAGAGCAGGGAGACACCGGCACCCGGTCGGTAACGAGACAACAACGTAACTCGTTGCAGAGCTCCGTCACTTCACAAGACACGGGAAACCTCTGTTGGTCTGGAGGAGCTGCAGCATTTATTTCTGCACAAACGTCCACTGTACATTCACTAGATATTCTCAGAGCTAAACTAACTCTTCTGCAGTGTGGAGTGAGCGCGCGTTCACGTCTAGAGGTGGAGCGAGCTGAGCGAGAACGCGCGCTCTGTCTGAGTGAAGGCGAGCAGGCAGAGGAGCGGGGACGCCAGCCACACGCGAACGCACATATGCGAGTGCGCATGTGTCCCGACCCGGTACATTTATACGCTTAAAAAGTTACAAACAGTCCCTTTAATATATATTTGATTTTGATATTGCACACATATTTACATTTAATCTCTATTCTTAATTCTATTTTTCTTATGCCTTCTCAAACCAAAAAAAACCCACAAAACGATGATAAATTCAGATGAAGTTCTGTGAGAAGTTGATGAGAGAAAAAGCTGCTAAAATCAGGAAGACACCACAGTAACTGTAGAAAGAGCTGTGTTGTGTTGAAGTGGTGTGAAGAGAGAGAAGAGTCACTCTCACCGGACTGCTTTTCATCTCCGTCCAATTCACGTTAAGGAAACACACGGTAAAATAACACTGTAACACGTGCTCTTTGGTGGATTATGTGTTTTCTGAATTACAAGAGATGCTCGGACAGATTCAGAAAAGATGGTAAATCTAATGTTATCGGCGCATTTGATCGGTAATTAGAGCCGCGCTGTTATTTCCTTGTTTTTTTTTTAAGGGAGTTCTGCTGATAGATACACCAGCTCAAAGCGGGACTGTGCAGCCGGCGAGAGATTCATGACCTGCTTTAATCTTCTTTTCAACTTCACTTGTTGACTCCATCCTTCTGGTTATCACTACAGTTTAGTATTTGACCGCTTGCTCCCACCAGCAGCAAAGTTATAACTTCCTGCTCCCGTAGGATCCCAATCCTAATGGCGTCCTCTAAAGCAGAGCGCTGCACACATACACACACGGCCCCGCGGTCGCATATTGACGCAACTCACGGCTCGTATTAAAACATTGTCATTATTAAAGTATCAGTACTAATAAATAGGGGTACCGTACCATTTTTAACGGCAGGATATCGCGATACCTTTCTAGTATCTGTATATTGTGCAACACTAGATGCAAGTACAGCATGACTCTGGAAATAAGTGCAAATGAAATGTGTCCATTGCAGCTAATCATGACGCTGTGACCCAGATGTAGCTGACAGAGTATTTAGAGGTCATAAATGAGGCTTTGAGAAAATGTTAATTGAGAAGTCTGGTAAAAATCAATATATTTCTTATTGTCAACAAGTCCCATGCGCAGCCTGATATCTTCTTCCTCTTTGCTAAAGGGCTCCATTGTTGTGTTGTATAAAGGTCCAAAAGGTTGTTTTATTGTATACTGTAGTATGACCCAACTGTACATCGTACTGTAAAGAGCTGTGGTGAAAAGCACCACCAAAAGGAATTCACCACCATTAGCAGACACAGAGAGGAGAGCAGGACAGTATTATGTAGATGGAGGAAACTCTGAACTCTGAACTCGCAAACCCAACAGGAAGTGAGACAGCTGGAGAGTCCACAGGATTTCACACTGATTTTCCTCATCACATGAACGCATCACTATTGTAAATGTTTATGTCTTCCAGTGAAACAGTTCAGCTCCTCTGCTGCATCAGCATCTCCTCACCAGGCTGCGTGTGTTTGAATCTGTGATGTGAAACAGTTCAGATCTGAAACACAAAAGATTCATTCAGACAGACTTTCTAACAAGCTGCTACTGAGGCCTTGAGACCAACAGATCATCCCAAAACTGTCTGAGATATGGAAAGGGAGGACAAAATAACGGGAACACCTCATGAAGAACGACTTTGTAGTAACCAGATATTAATAATCCGTCAGATAACAGAATGTGTCAGCTCGTACAAGTTAAAGTGAGGAACTTCCATTTTGTGCTAATTTTGGCGGTCCCTGTGGACAAAAGTGGTAGTGTTTCCAAGCACCAGAGTCCCTTTAGAAAACCTCTCATTTTACTGCATCAGGGTCTGACAGTCTGCCCCGCTCAGTCCTGGTTCTGGTTCTCCCGTGCCTCACTTCCCTCCAGCGAGTCCAGCAATACGGCCTCGGCCTCCTGCAGCGCGGTGTTGGAAGCCAACACCTACATCACACAGAGCAGCGAGGCGAAGCACTGTTCCTGACTGGAGGCAAGGAGGGTGAAAAAAAAGAGATGTCACGCGTCATCATCGCGTCATATTATTGGGGTACAGCACCTGCGCAGTCTGCACTCACCGAAATTTAGCCAATAGCAACGAATGACCGCAGCTCCAGTTACACTGCACATGTGTCATACCCCATAGCTCAATACTCGTGTCCCAGTCTCTTTCAATAACCCTTGACCGGAGGAGGAGCGGCTGCTGCCGGGCGTGGAGCTCTCCACCTCCAGCTGGAGCTCTGGATCTGGGTCTGTCTGCAATCGGCATGTCGCTGGACTCTGAGTTGAAGGAGTTTCTGGTGAACCTGCATGATTTCGTCTGATTTTAGCAAGTCCATGTTAATGGTGAGCCCACTTTAAGAGAGTCTGATTCAAAGTTAAAGGAGCTCAGTACAAGATTGGGAGCATTTCTATTGCCTCTAAACGGCTCTCAACATGGCAGACGGCAAGCCGGTGGCTTGCAGTTAATAGTGCTAACAGCGCAACAATGCAAACAATGGCGAAAGTGCTGACAGAGATAATTGTTTACCTGGGGGGGAACTTGAGAGTGGGGGCTACATTTCTGCTACGACGCCGTCATTCTGAAGGGCGTTATCAGCTGTAACCGCCGTATGAGAGCCGTGCAGAGCAACCGCTGTGAGCTAGTCAGTTTGGGCACGCTCACATGCACTAAGAGCGCGCGTGGCCGGCTCAGCGATGTCAACATAGCACGGAGAAACTCCGATTAACACACACAGAGGGAGAGATTTTACTCCTCTATACCTTTACATAGACAATAGTTGTTTGATGATATATTAATGCTCTGGATATCAAATTTAAAACCTTTAACTTTCACTTGAACTGATAAGATGATGTGACTGGCTGTCATAAAGTCCTCCTGGCTGATCAGCTCTGTCTCATACTGCAGCACATGTCCTCCTCCTGTCTGTCCATCAGACTCATTCATTGACGCCCATAAACTGTTGTGTTGGATATCATGACTGCTCTGTCTGCTATTCTGCTTTTCTAATTAACATCGTATCCATAACTCAGCTCTCTGGCACCACAGCATGATGAGACACAGTCTGTTTGAAATCTGACTTTGGTTTCAGTCTGTGTCAGCAGCGTGTGTCCAGTGTGTGTATTAAGTTTCTTCCCACAGTCATTGAGATTATGTGAGGTTTTTTTTTCTGAAAAGATTTCTAGAGAAAAGTGAAAAATGATGGATGCATTTAAAGGAAAGATAGCACTTTACAAAGAACAGGAGATACCTTCATCCACTTTTTGTCAGTATAATCATGGACCATAAAGTGCAGCAATGACCCCCAAAAATGAACCTAAATGATCATCACGTCCACTTTGTGGACTGAAATGGCATTTGATGGGAACAAATAACTTTAGCTTCAGAGATTAACAAGACAAACTAACCTTCTCTTCATAGATTAACGGGACAAACTAACATTAGCTCCATGGATTAACGGGACAAAGTAATGTTAGCTTCACAAACTGACGAACTAACTGTAACTTCACATACTCACAGGGCAAACAAACGTTAGCTTCACGGTTTAACGGTACAAACTAATGTCAGCTTCACAGTTTAACAGGACGAACTAACGTGAGCTTCACAGTCTGGCAGGAAACTCATGTTAGCTGGCAGCTGATTTATTTTCTTCTAGATAATTTCAGCTCTTAAACGCAGCACTGTTGATGATCCCTTGTTCACTTGAGCGACAGTCTGCTGATGAAACGACGGGTTTATTGGTTGTTCTCTCCAGCGATTTCATTATCGACCGGCTCTGACCACTTCAGGATGTCTTAAGGTATTCATATCTTCACTAAACACAGGTGTGTGTGTGTATGTGTGTGTGTGGGGCTCAGGGGACAAATAGGAAATGAAATCCTCATCCATCAGTCGTCCCTCCAAGAGGTGAAGTGGCTTTAATTGCTTCTGTCTTGCACTTTGCGGTGTGGAGTTGTAATGTAGCGGATCACAGATACAGAGGAGGCGATTTAATTTAACGGTCTTTTCATGAAAATTTACTGCAGTCCGGGTGACAGTGGCACGCATTATGCATCCTAATAATAACAACAACAACAACGAGAAGGATCTCTTGCTGCTTTATATTGGCCACCGAGAGTGAAAAACATCAATCTAAAAACTGATGGATGATTTGGAAAATGATCCGATATAATAATGTAAATATAATTAGCTAAATGTGTAAAATTCAACCAGTTTAGTCCTTAAAGGCTCAAAACAAACAAGGTGTAATACTTCAGAAGAGCTGCAGCTATCAGTCGTTTTTTTACTTGTTTGTTGATCCTCCTCTAAAGTGCGTCTTTATTCTCCTGTGTGAACATTTCTATGGGAGAAAGTACCTAAACATAATGTATCAATCACTGTGGATGCTGTGGCACACTGTTTGACAGAACTGATGTGTGTTTGTGCAGTTGATATTTTTAGAGGACATATTTTTGTTCAGGAGCTGCAGGTGTGTGACCTGTAATTTAGTGCTTTAAAGCAGCTGGAGTCCGGTGCTTCAGGTGTGTGACATTTCTGGAGCCCAGCAGGGAAGCTGCTGCTCAGACTGCAAGTGCCTCCAACTCAGAGATTTTTATTTATTTAACAAAGGATTTCACAGATTATCTCTGACCTTCTGACATCACATCTGCTGGTGGTTTTCAGTATGAAACAGCTCTCAGTACAGACGGGCCGCTCATTTAAAGTTTACAATAATCACACCTTTTAATCTGTTTGGACAGTGAGGCAGTGGAGGGCAGATCACCGGTTCAAAACCAGGTCAGGGGTCAACATCATCAAGTCTGATTGATAGCTACGTTCTGTGAAAAATCTATATTTTCTGACTCAAATCTACCAGTGCTTCTCAGCTTGAGACTGTGACCTTTTATACGTTCCCATGATACATTATATAATTATTAGGGCTGTCAATCAATTAACATATTTAATCACGATTAATCACAAATTAATCGCACGCTTTTTATCTGTTCAAAATGTTTCTTAAAGGGAGCTTTGTCAAGTATTTAATGTTCTTATTAACATGGGAGTCGGCGAATATGCTTGCTTTATGCAAGTGTAAGGTATGTATATTGATCGTCGTGCCTGGTTGCTATGATAGGGAATATCTGCAGAAGTGAAAATGTACCTGCTCTGGATGAAGGGAAGGCTGAAGCACGTAGGGAGAGAGGACGGACCCACCGGTCTGTGTGTACTAATTTCTCCTCCATTGTTTTTGTTGTTCAGCACTTGTAGCCTACATGTAGGATGTGACAGAGTGCAGAGTTTTACCCAAAGTTGAACATTTTTCAACTCTCGGCGACCAGAAAAAAAAAACCAAACGTGCAGCGCTACTGTAAATTGTATAATTTTGACTTCAAATGGAGTAGTTTTATTATGATAATGAAATATGATCAAGTAAAACTTAGATAATAACAAATAAGATCAATAACAATGTAAATAAGATAACACAAAAATAATCCAAAATCAAGTATATACATTCAATATAAAAACGGTCAAAAATATTATAAAGTAAAAATACAATTTCTCGTGCGTCGATTTTGTATCTAAAATATTGAAATCACGGTACCGGGTCCGTCGGGTAAAAGAGGTTAACTGTATTAATGGCAGTAAAAGTAATATTTAGTTTGATTTGAGGATTTGCAGTGATGAATAATTGTAAACTGTGAAGCTTGTTGAACAGTCAGCTGTCATTTCCGTCTGTGCTCTGACTGAACATCATGTAAAGACATCACACAAACAACTGAACATCTGATTAGCTCCATGTTTGTGTTTACCTTCCTAACAAACACACCTGTCATGTACAGAGAGGCAGTGAACAAATCAGGAGCTGCGTCACTCGGCCTGCAGGCTCTTTAATTCATGTATTCCTCAGTGTGTGAGGGGGAGGCCTGTATCTGTCTGCGTCTGTTTGCTTTGATACAAGTTTCACATGGAAGCCCGTTAATGCAGCATGAAAGTGGATTTACACTCAGCTGAGGAGGAGTGTGTAAACGTTTGAAGTGTGTATGCTGTCAGTTTGTCTTTTCCACAGAGAAACATACAATTCTTCTTTTACATGTTTATTTCAACATTTCCTCATCCATGCAAGTTGTTTTTTCTTTCTTATTTTGAGGGTCCAGGTTTATAGGAGACTCTTTTAGCAGTGTACTGAAAGATGTTCCTACAGCAGCAGTGACGTTAAAGCTTCAGTAGGAAGTATATTTTTGGCATCATTGGGAAAAAATTCCAGAATAACCTTTTAGCATATTGTAACTCAAGTGTTCTGAGAGAAAACTAGACTTCTGCTCCTCCTCATGGCTCTGTTTTCAGGCTTTAAAACATCTAGCCCGTGACGGGAGACTTTGGCCAATCACAGGTAATTTCAGAGAGAGAGAGCGTTCCTATTGGCTGTGCTACGGCTGGTGGGCGGTGCTTGGTATTTCCTCAACTGTTCTCAACATGGCTGCCGGGGCACAAACTTTCTATCGGATCGATGCATAGACTGGCGTACTCGCCGATAACCAATACCGAATTTCGGGCAGTATCGAATGCATTTCTAATACTGGTATCGGTATGGGAAAAACAAAAATGGTTGTTATGTACAAATGAGAGGGCAGGTTAGGTTTGCTTTTTGGTGGGGGACATGATGCAGTCGCGGTCTTCAACTCCAAAAAAAGTCGAAAAGTCTATCAGTCTTGAAAATAGGAAATTACAATGGGATTGTTTATTATGCTTATATGCTAATACAATGAACTATGATTTTGGAAAAGTGAGACGGACATGTTCCCCTGATCCCCAAAGGAAATTAGACCCTTGGATTGTACAGTTATGGATCGCAATTTTGATGCTTATTGCTGCAGTGTTACTTTGAATGCATTGGTGAGGTTAGAAATAAGAGCAGCGCGTAACGACCGATACAGCTCAGCTGTTAGCTGCGTAGAAAGAGATTCTTGTTGCCACACAAACGGAGGCAGTTTGAATTTGTTTAACATAACACGATTCATACATGTTGACATTAATTGGACAGCACATCTTGACAGTATTGCACATGTGTTTGTCCTCAATCAGAAACCTTGTTAGTTTTCAGGGAAAACACAGCGAACTGATGACAGGCTGAGACAGATGATTTGAAGCTGTCTGTCGTATCAGAGCGACCAACGTGTTGATATCTGATGGAGTTCAAACCTACATTTCCTTTTTTCCATCTAAATGATTTCCAGCTGCTGCTTCCTCATCACCCTCCTCAGAGTTCCTGATCAGAGGGAGGTGACGGTGACTCAACACCGTCTCCAGGGACCTGTTAGTCTGTCACATTAAAGGACTGCTGACATTTCCAGCTGTCCTCTAACCACAGACCCTCATTATGTCCCCGAGGACACATTACTGAAACATCCCCAGGTGTCAAATCCAAACCATCCTCATTTAAGGATGTCAACATTTTTTACTTGTGAATCGGAGAGCGTTTGAGAATTTTTTTCACGTGTGATGGAGCACAGCTAACAGTTTCCCCCTGCTTTCAGTCTTTGTGTTAAGCAAGGCTAAACACGTCCTGGACCTCACTCTGTACTGGACACATAGATGAAACATATTTTTCACAAATTAAAAATACTTTAACAACAAATGTTTGTAATAAACATTTTTCTTAAGGCATGCAGTGTTCCATCAACATGGTTCTTATATCCCTGGAACGCTGACATTCTCCTCCAGGCCTTTATATACAGATATTTACCCGCCGTGACAGTCTGTGTATGTGTGCGTCATCATGGCAAAATGTGATCCTGGAGACGCCTACTGTAGTGGGAACGACCCCAGAAGAGGTTTTGAGTACTTTGCCAGCTGTGAAAATGAATTTCAAATATTCATTATAAAAAAAACCCACATAAGTTGGAACTATTCGAATATCTATTTTTTGCGACACCGTGTCTTAACTGACCGTGAGCAACGCAGCACTGCGCAGCTTCCCCTCACCGTCACATCCCTAGTCACAACCATGCACGATGCAGCCAGGAAACTTTACAGGTGTGTAGTTGAGATCAAAATGAAAGGACGAGTTCGAAGATGGGTGAGCAAGCACCGGAAGTAGCGGGGTAGGAAGTGGGGAAGGGGCCTCTTTACGCCCCTGGCCTGATTTGGCGTCGCAGCTGGTGTGATCCCATCACAAGACGGTCTCTAGTTACTGTTATGTTTTTGTTCATAAAGCAGTGGATACTTTAACGAAGCTCCACACTCACTAAAAGGAGTCTCTGTGCACTTTGGTTCAGGTATTTAATAATGAAGCCAAACTTTCAGCCTGAGGAACTACAATTGTTAACTGCATTTTCTATGTGCTTTTGCATAAAAAAGCACGTGTCCACTTTTTGATACTCTGAGATTCCCTAATGAAAGTCTAGTGACTAGCAGCTCGTTATGTTAATCTTCTCCTGAATGCTTCTAATTGAAATCAGTTCTGCTGCTGAGGAGAAAAGTTGAAATGTAACATTATTTTTAGATTCTTTGACTTTATTACTTCACTATAGCAACAGATGAAAAACTATTTAACTTCCTTTTTTTTTCTTTTTTTTTTTACATCTTTATCATTTTTATGATACGTAATTATCCCCACAGGTACATGATCGTTGATGATTTTTGTATTAGTCAGCTCCTTAGTCCAAATTGGTCCCCATGGAGACCAAACACACCGTTTCTCTTTCTGGATGGCTCTATAGTTATTTTTGCCAGAGAGGAACAATCTTTTATACTATTCAGTTTATTGGTCATTTGACTCCTTTTTTTTTTTTTTTATATCCTGATGCACCAGATGGTTTGTTACTCAAAAGTACTCGGCAGGTGATTGGATGAACCATCTGTCAATCAAACCTCGGGAGAAGAGCAAAAACATCTTTTCCGTCGAGAAAAGCCGTCAGTGCCGTTCTTTGCTCTTCTTCCAATGAAGAAATACTCTCCAGCTCTTTAGCATCTATGCTAACCTCTTCAGGAGCCGCCATTGTTGTTTTGAATGAACAGTTTCTACGTCGCTTTTCTTGTGTGATCTTGTGATATCGCTTGAATCCAGCTGCCGTCTACGGTAAACCTTTTTCTTTGTTGGAGGGTTTCTAACCTGCAGCAGAGATGAGCAGCGGGCTGCAGAGGTCTCACTTCTTTCTAACTCCACACCTCCAGATTTTTTTTTTCATTTTCAAACTTGTAGTCTTCAACTGACGCTGACTCAAGTGACACGCAGCTCCCTCTGGAGACACTAAAGGCTTTAAAGCCCCCCCTCCAGCCAGTGTTACTTCCTGTTTTTTGGTTAACGATCTTTCTCAAACTGAAAATGGGGGTGTGGTTGCTAGTCAGACGTAATACATTACCATGGCAACCAGATTGCATCGTTTTTCAACCCAGTTTAGATGAATTTACTGTTCATCAGACCACAAATGAGACAAGAATTAGCGCAACACACCGACTCTCTCTCTCTCTCGCTCTCTTCTTTACCGTCTGAGTGAGAAAGACAGTCGGTGTGTTAGGCTAATTCTGCCGGAGGGATTTTGTCTAATTCACTGCGTTGATTCCACCCGTTCACCGCACACACATATGCCATTGTGAAAATAAACAACACACTAAACTAAGGTGGAGGAAACTAAAAATAAAATGAAAACCCTCATTTAACTAATGCAACAAGTTGGGCTAGCTAACTACACCTAACTAGCTAACTACACATAACTAGTTAACTAACTAGAAAGACAAACTGACAGATAAACAGATTTATCGGTTTGCTGCTGCTCAGACTCAAACGAGCATGAGTGCGCCTGCAGCTTAGAGGATGACCTTTGACCTGCAGCTTCTACTATAGTCAGACATCATATTCCCATTTTAGCAACAGAATAAATAAATATGAAATATCATAGAAATGCCAAAATACACTGGAGGGGGGCTTCAAGGGGTCTGTCCAGTGATGGATGCAGGTGACGCCATATTTGGTCCATAAATGGGAGAAGTTTTTCCCAACGTGTGCCTCTGTAGTGTGGTGAACCTTAAAATGACTTTAAGAAATTCTATGAATACTTAATTTATAATGTCTAAAATCCTGAGATGAAAAGAGAACAAGCAAGATGAGATGCTGCACTTCATTTCAGTAAAATCCAATCAGGTCAGCAGTAGCACGTAGACAAAGTGTATTCTATGCATTTAAAGCAGCTACAATTTTTCTATTAAACATGGATCACATGACCACAGCATGTGGAAGCGGTTCAACTGTACGATCATTTAGGAGGCTGCAGTTTGTGATGCTGTTGAAGTGTATAGGATTACAGAGAGAGGTGTTTGTTATGTAGCCTACCTTCGTTGATTGAAATGGGGTGCATAAAATAATACATACGCCTGTGTGTACCTAATAAACTGGCAACGGAGTGTATTTTTCTTCAGGATGACAGTTGACAAACATTAAAATGATAGCATATTCTTATGACGTGAGTAGCATAAAGACATTGATGAAACACTATTAACAAGATCAGAATTTATTTTGATAACAGAACCCTTTTTCCTTCTAAAAAAACCATAACAGTTTAACATCGATGCATCAGACTGCATTTAAACCTCCTGCTTTCACTCTGTATTTGCATCACGCATGAGCCGGCTTATCATTCGGCTGATAAGTTCTGACCTTTTCCTCTGAATTTGTTGTTACTTGATGTTTCACGTTGTTGCATGGATGGAAAAGATGTTTTTTTACCTGGAGGGATGTTTGCTGTGTGATCTGAACACCATCAAAGAAGAAGCAGTTCAAAGATGGAGGCTGTTTAACTTTAAAGCTACTTCTGGGAAGTTTAACCTTTTCCACACACTCCCTCTCCCTACCATGGAGGGATTTTTGTCTTTTTTTCATCTCAAATTAATCTTCAGGTTCCCTGATGTACACCACTTCTATGTGACGTCTACTGCTGACCTTCTATCTTCCCCTAAAGACCCCCTGTAACTCCCTAAAAAAGACAAAAATAGGTCTATTGTGGGTCTCAGAGGGTTAAGGGGTTTATGCTTTTTTTTCTTTTATTTGTTTAATCCTGAAAAACACTTGTTTAAGAAGAAAAATATTTTGTTAGCTCTTTTAAAGTATCTAAGGGCTGTAATTGTAAAGGCTCAGCAAAAAGGAACCCAAAAGCGTGACTCTGAAACCAGGTCGGTAAAATAAAATGTCCAAGTTTACTCAAGTAGAAAACAGCCAAAAATCAAAACCAGTCAGGTAGGGGAAGTGAGGAAAACTTTACCAAACCAACAGGGGATCAGATAGAGAGCTGAGTCCAAAAGGCAGGCAGGGGGTCATACTGTAAAATGGCTGGAACACTAATGCAGTAGCACAATAGAAAGATCTGGCGGAGAATGACTGGATGTGGCCTGATATATGTGCTACTGGGGAAGTGGACACAGGTGTGCTGGTGGGCAGTAGAGGTCAGGTGATAGGGAATAGCAGGAACACAGGGGTTACTGCAGGGCAGGGGGGGGGGGAGTGTCATGATCTGAAACGACAGGAAAGTTATTACCTGTTGGGGGAAACACACACAGGAAAATGTGAGACTGTGAATTGTCTGACTTTGTGACAGTAATGGCATCACATCCTTTCTGTTCAGCTGAAGGACAAGCTGTAGTTTATCCGTCTTTCCTTCTCTCTGTTTTCCCGTCTTTTCTGGGGATTGTAAATTTCTGCTTTCTGGCAGTAAGAAGGATTTTCCACCTCCAAAGTTTCACTTTGTTCCCACGTTTTTTTTTTTCCAGCTTTGTGTTGTTTGTCCAGCAGAGACTGCAATGATAAAATTAGAATCTGGATCAGACAGTAGCTGCAAATCATTCCTGGCATTTCATTTAATTGTGCTCACAGTTTTTTTATTGCCTCTTCTGTTGACTCATTTGTTTCTCTCATGTGTTGTAGAAGAGAGTGTCTTCATGTACTGATGTTTTCTTTGTTGGTCCTTTTAATAAAAAAGGCACCAGCTGCATGTGGTGGGGCTACCACACGCAACAAGTTTTCTAGCATGTAGGGAAGACTATTTGGCACTGCATCATATTTTCTCAATTTTAAGGTCACCCTAGAGGGCACTTGATCACATTTTCTTCACTGGAAAGGCACCCTGGAGGGCACTTCAAGACATTTTGTTTACTGGAAAGGCGCCCTAGAGGGCACTTCAAGACATTTTCTCCACTGTAAGGGCACCCTAGAGGGCACTTTATCAAGTTTTTTTTCTTCTGGAAGGGCACCCTAGGGCACGTCATCATGTTTTCTCCATTTAAAGGCACCCTAGAGGGCACTTGGATATATTTTATCCACTGGAAGGGCACCCTAGAAGGCACTTCATCATGCTTTTCTATTTAAAGGCACCCTATAGGGAACTTAAATACATTTTTTCCACTGGAAGGGCACCCTAGAGGACACTTAATCATGTTTTCTCCATTTAAGGGCACCCTAGATGGCACTTCATCAGGCTTTTTCCATTTAACGGCACCCTTAGAGGGCACTTGAATACATTTTCTCTACTGTAAGGGCACCCTAGAGGGCACTTTATCAAGTTTTTTTCTTCTGGAAGGGCACCCTAGAGGACACTTAATCATGTTTTCTCCATTTAAGGGCACCCTTTGAGGGCACTTGAATACATTTTCTCCACTGGAAGGGCACCCTAGAGGGCAATTCATCATGTTTACTCCCTCTAAGGGCACCCTAGAGGGCACTTCATCAGGTTTTATCTACCATTGGGGCATCCAAGAGGGCACTTTTGCTGCATTCTTTTGCGCTCAAAAAAACAAATATAACCAACAAAACGTCTGAGCTTGATCAAGACATCTATTTGTCTTTGCACTACTATTTGGGAATATCATTAGTTTTGCAGGTATTTGGTCATAAATTAAAGTACTAATTGAAAGTTTGACCTGATGATGGCGCTAGATGAAAAGTATAAAGGATCACCAGAGTTATTAAAATGAGGGAGATATGAATGTGTGTGCCAATTTTAATGGAAATCCATCTAATACTTGATGAGACATTTCACTCAAAACCACAAATGTGAACGTCATGTTGGCGCTACATCTGTTGGTGTTCTTTATCTCCTCTTTTTTCCCTCCATCATCATCCTCCCTGTACTTATTTATTATTTTTCTTATTTGTATTTCTCTGTTGTTTCCTCCTCGCCTGTTCTCAGTTCAGTGAGTTAGAATGGATATGGAGTCACACAGCGGGGGGTTCCTTCTCCATCAGAGCAGTCTAAGCAGCGTTTCACCACCGTGCTCTGATTTCCTGCTTCACATGTCCGATCAGACACTAAGCAGGAGGACCAATCAGAACATATCTCATCAGAAGTGAACCGAATCCTCCAGGTGCTCCTGACGAATCTGAGCTGTCGCCTCCACACGGAGCAAACAGCTGTTAGTTATGACTCCCATACTCCTCGTCTGTGGTCTTTTAGTTCCCCCTTGACAGACTTTCATAACTCCACAACTTCACGGTTCATCTGTGACATTTGCAATTTGAAAGGAGAAATGGGTCTGGTGTTTAAAAAGATTCTACAGCTTCGCCCGAGGCAGAGGAGAAGCCCACGCTCGTTCCTTTAATCTGCACTTCATCACGTTTTTATTGAACATGAAGTAATTGGTTTTTTAGAATAAACAGATCAGTTCAGCCGGTAGATGATCTCTTACATGCTTCACGAAATGACACATGGCCTCAATAAAACCACCACTGTGGGAGGTTTGAGTCGAGGTTTCTCTCTGTCAAATAAGACAAAATTGAGCTTCCACACTTTGACTGTTGTCTCACAAACAGGCCAACAAAGTCTGGATCAGTGCCTGCTTCCTGTCTAAGTTTGCCTAAATTTATCAGACTCTGAATAATTTGAGGTAGAACACATTTTAACAACTCTTGATTTTAGTTTTTAATAGGGCTGTCAATCAATTCAAATATTTACTCACGATTAATCGCATGATTGTCCATAGTTAATCACAATTAATCACAAATTAATCGCACATTTTTTTTATGTTCAAAACGTACCTTAAAGGGAGATTTGTCAAGTATTTAATGCTCCTATCAACATGGGAGTTTTATGCAAATGTATGTACTGTATATATGTATTCCTGGAAATCAATTAAGAACACAAAACAATGACAAATATTGTCAAGTAAACCCCTAACAGGTACTAAACCTTTATGAAAGACTTATATTTGTCCAATAAAGTCGTTTTTTTTCTATAAAATAGGGCTGTCAATCGCTTAAGATATTTAATCGGGATTAATCGCATTATTGTCCATAGTTTATCGTGATTAATTGCAAATTTACTGTACATTTTTTATCTGTTCAAAATGCACCTTAAAGGGAGATTTGTCAAGTATTTAATTTAATTCTTTTATCAACATGGGAGTGGGTAAATTATGTACAAATATATGTACATTATATATTTATTATTGGAAATCAATTAACGTTACTATTTTCTATCTACATCTTACCAGATGATTCTCAGATCTACTTCTCCGTCGATGCAATTACAGGTATCACTCAACTGTACACACGCCAGGACTGAACAATCCAATTAATTGAAGAAATAGCCAACAGATCAATCAATTATGAAAAACGTTACCTGCAGCTCTACGATTCGTCATACATGTGTGCAAATATATTTAGTTTCACATTCACTGCAGCTCCTGTAGTCACATTTTTAAAACTTGTGCAACTTTGAATTTTCCCACATGTTTATTTTTTTAAAAAACAATCTCCAGTGTGCCGGTGTTGTTTCGGTGTCTGTTTTTAAACCTGTTGCTGTTGAAGTCCGAGCCTCGGTGTCAGGTGGTCTTCCTTCTCCTCTCAAAGAGGGCTGCACACAATCGTCGCCTGTGTCTTTAATCTCCTGACTCACAACCCGGCGCTCTGCTGGCATGTAAATAATTTAGTGGAAATTTTAAAGCTCCAATTAATTCGAGCAACAGGGAGGGAGGACGTCTCCCGCTGATCGATTCATTAGTAATAATGGCTGACATTTGTGTCGCCAGATGAAGTGGAGGAGAGCCTATAGAATCCAGAGAGCAGCAGAGGGAGGCGGCGGTCTGACTGACGACCACACGGCCGTTCTACTGTTTCATTACACAGTTCTGCACACGCCTGACAGTTCAGTCTGAGACTTAGTCCTCGAGATAATATATTCTTTATCTATATTCATTTTCTCACACAAAAATCTGATATACAGCCATATATGTCAACTACAAATATATGTCAGATTTTCCCAATATGGAATTTATTTTGTAGGTTTGTAGGTTTTTGCGTCTTGAATTTCAGGATTGACTGTGTTTTAGGACCACAAAAAACAGTTTTTGAGAAGTTGATGGATTGTTGTACCTTTTAGTTTAAAAATAGGATGGTCTGATGTTAGCATAGTGTACAGTATGGGGTAGGGGAGTCATCGATCCAGGCTTAGAGGGGGTCGGGATGGGGGGTCAGAACCTCCAGCAGGCTGACAGGAGGCTCCAGGAGAGAGTGACCTTTACACACATACAGTGTACACAGACACACACACACACACACAGACACACTTTTTAAATTATGATTTCTATACTTTGTTCTCATCAACAAATCACATTTGCAGACCCAAACTAACAGTGAATGTATCCTACTAACAAGTATTGTGTGCGTTACAGCTTGATATCTCTTCTTCTTCTGTGCCATAGAGCTCCATTAAAAACACATCAGTGAGCCTCACTGTTGCACTGGGTGGCATGTTCCTTCATTAGCATTAACACACACACTGTAGTTTATTTAGATTCAATCCCACACACACCGTCCTGCTGCCACAAATACTCACTAGAGCACCACATGTGGATTAATCCGCTGCGGAAAATAGTCCCCAACAAATGCACTATTTCCTCCTGTTTGTTTGATAAAAACTAGAGCAAGCAGCTGTTTTAGGAAATTACTGAGACTTTTAAAAAAAATGAAACTATATATTTGTGAGGTGTTTTTAAATTTTAAAGGCAGGGTGGGGGATCTTGAGAAACTAGCAAGAGTACACTAGATAGTAGCGAGCAGCATTAGCTACTAACTAGCTCCAAAAGTCCCTAAATCTAGAGAGAAAGTCATCAAGTTGGCAACACTGACAGTCCGTCGCTTCAGGGTTCCCTCCAAAGCCTCTCCCCCAAAATTATCATAAAGAACATAAACCCATCATAATGAACGTGAATGGTGAATATGGCTATTGTTAGTACTCACAGCTGTCAAGCTAGCAGCTTGTGGAAGACTCTGGTGACACACAATGAGTGCACGGGCAGGACTAACATGTTGGTTTCTTATGAGATCTGTTGACGATAAGAAAAATGTAGTGCGTAAGTGGTATCATACATTGACACAGAGCATCAAGATAATTGCAGGCCACAGTGAAGTGGATGGTGATGCGACCAAGTCAACACATTAACACTCAGCTGAGTGAGAGAGCTGCGTTCATCAACCGTCCATTTCAGCTCAGACCAAACAATCAGACGAACTGAAAACAGTAATCACACTGACATGAAAAAATGATCTGCGCTGGTTAATGAGCCACCGGCTCCTCCATTAGTCCGCTTTCATGCCAGTCACCATTATTAAATAATTACCATTTTACCATCTGCTGATAGCTGAGACGGTGTTGATGTTTGAAAGGTTCTTATCATTACAAGTCGATGACGATGCTGCAGTATATTTTCCAGTTTGGTCAATCGGTTGTAATTCTGTTCTCGGAAAATAGCTAATTGTTGTATTTGTGTTATCTGATCATTAATTGTGTTGCATGCTCGGTAGAAAATAGTGTCAGATTAACAGACTAGAATGAAAACCAGCAGGGAGGAGAGCTGACAACAAGGAATTAAAAACTTTTTTGTCTGTTGTGAACGTTCCTTAAGCTGGGCATACACTGTACGATTTTAGAAATGTTTTTGTGTACTTCCTACTCCTACTGCACGAGTAGATCGTTTGCGATGTAAAGCCAAAGCTCACGATTTATGTGCTCACACTGTACGGTCCTCTGTACGTGTAAAATAGAAAAAAAAACATGACCCATCGGCCCCTGAGGGCCGTTCTGGCTGTTGATGGTTGTCAATAAAGATTTGTTTGAAATCTCAGAGGCAGGTAAAGTTTGAATTCGCCATCTCATACCATAAAACTGCCAATATTCAAAATCGCCTCAAAAATTTTCAGAAGTGAATTTAGTGATGAAATAGCTACAGAAAATGTAAAAAAAACACGCCGTTTTTGGCTGCTGTTGTTGTAACCATAGCCTGAACCGTTCCAGCGCTTTGCATTGTGGGATACAGTAGGTGAGGTAAACTGGTCCGATGCATACTGGAGATTTTTTCCAATCAGTATGACAGATTTTGCTTTTGTTTGCATACTTCATACTACATTTTGGCCAAATCAGTAGTATAGTAGTACAATGTGATGTTTCTGATACAGCCACTGTCATGGCTCCAAAATCTGTCTCCTCCTTTCAGGTGTCATCATATGAAACAGTCGGCTGTATATACTGTAGTTGTTGGCCTCCCTGCCTCCTCTCCTTCACTTTAATGTCTTTCTGTCGTCTGCAGTTCAGAGCAGGTTGTGTTGAGATGCAGAGAGGCAGATTAGCTGCTGTTAGCAGGCTCCCCTGGTGGCAGCTGCATCTGTCTTCTCCCACTTCATCCACTTAACATTTGCCTGTTTCCATTCATCACCATAAAGAGGAATTTCTCTGTCGTCTCTCAGCGTCGCGCCCCCCTGCTGATTAAAAACGTCACTGCTGATTTCTTTGACACCAAAACATTTGTTTTGTGTGGTAGTCCTCTTTTATCTCCTCGTTGAGACTCTTCAGCTTCAAGTGATCTCTGTTCCACCTCGTTACTCTTGTAGCTCCGCGGCGGTTCCTCTCCATCTGCTGTTGGTTCACGCTTCGCGGGTATATCGCTCTCAAGAGGCAGCGTTGACAACCCTCAGAACAGACTGGATCTGCTGTTATTTTATGTCTGTTTTCAGCCTATCTGCATACTGAGCATCCTTTTTCTCAGAAATCTTTTATAATTTTTTTTACATGAGGCAACTAGGGCTGGGACAATACACCTATCTCCTGATTCCATACTGTCACGATACTTGGGTGCCGATTCGATATGTATTGTGATTTTACAATTATTGCGATTAGATATGACAATTATTTATTTTTTTAACACTAGACCATGGGAAAATCATACACTTCTAGGGACTTTTACTTTAGAAAATATCTAAATTGATACAGTAAACATGTTTGATTTTCAGCATGTATGTAGTCAGAGATGTCCTGAAGTCAAATATATATCATTCACTGTCGGGCATTATTTATAAAAGATTTTCCCTCAAAAATTAGTGGTATTTTCTTTTTAATTTATAAGGGAATATATACTGTAGATATACTGGATTATATACTGGTGACTATAATCCAATAGATCTTATTTCCATATATTTATTTTGTATATACAGTTCCCTTTGTCAACACCTTATTTTGAAAACCGGAAGTAGTCACACGTGTATACTTCCTCTAACTTCTCCAAGTCCGTTGCTAGCTCTCCCGTTCGCTCCGTTCTCTTTATACATCCATAATCAGCTCCATCGGGGCCGATTGAATGCATTTAAAATAGGGGTGGGAAAAAATATATATATTTGCTTCATTTGTGTCTATGCGAAGGTAAAAGGAAGTTATCGCTTTTATTGTTGTAGTCTGAGTAACGTGAAGTCATATCCGTTCTGTATCCTTCAACCAAAACAAACCAGCCGGCCGCCGCGAGCCGCATGGAAAAAGTAGAAAACGGCGGAGGGTCTGCGTGGATACGACCTGCACCCTCACATGTTAAATCCAAAGTGGTAAACACTACACATACAGTAAAGTATGGAAACACTTTCGGTTTCACACATTGCAGTAAAAGCAGAGCTAGACATCACGGCTAAAGCTGCATAGAATCAATTCTTTTTCCCACCCCTAGTGGCAACCAGTGCACACATTCTGCTGCTATTTACCAAGAAGTCAAGTCAATTATATTTATATAGCCCAATATCACAAATTTGCGTGAAAGTGGCTTTACAATATGTACAGCATGCATCACCCTCTGTCTTCCCAGAAAACCCTTTTAATGGGGAAAGAAACCTCAGGAAGATCAGCAGAGGACGGATCCATCTCCCGGGATGGACAGACATGCAATAGATGCCGTGTTACAGAATAGACCAACATATTAAAATTACAACAGCTATTCAGCAGCTGCATTGGAATATTTTTAGATTTTTTTTCCCCCTTCTGACATGATTTAAGACATGACAACACTCTGCTTGGAAGTTTAATTACCTCCTTAAAATTCTCCCTCATTGAAAAGTCTGCAATCTATAAATATGCATTTTTTTCTTTTCTTCAATGCAATTTCTGTCTTTTCATAAGTTTAACTGTAGACACAAGATGTCTCCTTCATCAGTTTTCCCCATCTTGCCCTCCTTACAGCAATATTGAAATCATAGTGAGAAAAACTCTTTGATTGATTTGTGGAGTGACTCAGAATATTGAGGGATTTCCAAAACACACCACAGAATTATTCTGAATGCTTGTTCATATGGTACTTATGGCAGTCCTGTGCTTCCTGTTTCCATGGTATCAACTTTCATCAGTCATGTCATACATGCAGTCCTCAGCCTCCACCAAAGTACATTCACACACTTTGATTTGATTAGTTTATCACCTCTCTAACATTGTAATGAATGATAATTTGAATATTTCAGATCAACACATTCTCACTCCCAACTCTTCAAATACCGCCGCTTGGTTATTGGCCCTCAGCATCGGGGACCGATGCACCGGGTACCCCTTTTCCGTTACTTTTGGACAGACCACAGACAGCGTGTAGATATATGCTTGTTACATGCATAGTGTCTTTCAAAATAAACTTCCATTTTCACAGGAAGTTAGGTAAAGGGTTAGGAAACAGTCGTGGTTGACGTTAACTTCACTGACTAGCGACTCACGCGGCTGACGATACCAACGAGTCACGTGACTCAAGACTGACCTGACAAAAGAAATCAACATTACTTTTAGTTTCACACGGGACTCGAACAGTGGCCTCCTGGTTGAAAGTCTTGTGTTTGTTTGACCCATCCACCACCCCTACTGCCCGCCCTGAGCGAACTCTCACACTATTAATACTACGTCACTTGCTCCGACAGTCGAATAACGCCACGAATGGGTTTACATTGGAGTTAGTTGAAAGCCCGGTTCGTCACATACTGTCGCTAAAGGGTGCCTCCGTAAGTTGGTTTCTGATGCCGAGGGCCGCTTACCAAAATACCGGTATTTGACGAGTTGGGAGTGAGAACGGGTTGACACGGGAGAGGCTTCAGTTGGTTGCAATCTGCAACCTCACCGCTTCCTGTTTCCGTTGTATCAGCTGTCATCAGTCATGTCATTCATGCAGTCCTCAGCCTGTTATTTCAGTTGATTCTATCACCACCTTAACTTTGCGACGAACCATGATTTGAATATTTCAGATAAGTTGCTAGTTGGTGTAGTTTATCCGTTTAAACAGGGGAAGTGTCAGCCCGACATAGAGCTGTTCTTGAGACTCGAGATACAATCACAGAGTTGTTTTTATAATAAACAACTGTGGCCTTCATCACCCAGTGCAACCCTGTGGCTAATTGATATTGTTGGACAATAATGGAGCTCTGTGGCACAGAGGAAGAAGAGATATCAGGCTTTGATACACACACAATACTTGTTGGTTGAATTGGTTAACTGGGTTTTAGTTTCTCCAGAGTAATTGTTGGTAATAATAAAAAGATAAAACAACACTTCTTATCTTTTATTAAGTGATTACTGCAGCTGCAATGAGATTTAAAGAAAAAAGATAATTTGAGTCTCAACACGATAAAGATAAAAAACACTATTAAAGCTTTGTTTGTTTATAATTCTCTAATTAAGACAATTGTGTTATTATAATCTAATCATACATGAATAACTAATCTCTGAACACCATTTAGATGTGTGATGGGTCCACTTGCTTTCTCCTTGCTTCCTCACAGAGCTGTTTACGTCTACAGACTCGATGTTTCTGCCCCTGGAGAACTTCTCCATTTTGTATAATCACACAAAATCTCTGCAGACTGAAGGGCACATTAAAACCTGTGTTTTCATCCCACTGGGCTTCATCAATCTGAAATGATTGCATTAAAGTCTGGCCAGGTTGTTTCACTTCCATACCTTGTATAGCTCCCAGGAGTTTTTGATTGCTACATGAATTCTACTGGTTTATAACTTCAGGGCAGTTTTTTTTTCATTTGATGTATTTAACTCTCACATCCAGAAGAATTTACAGTGAAATAACAGGTCAAAGGGTTCAGTGTTTTATTCCAAGGACAGTTTTACAGGACTGTTGGCTGAAAGTAGACAAAGACAAGGTTTAAGGATTAAAGCCTCCTATTTTTTGGTTACAGACGTCACCCATTGGTTTGTGGACTAATACCGAGGCTTTTGTCACGGCCATCGGCTTTCAATACCGCTGCACAAGGCACCCTTTTGTCCCAGTATGAAATGCAATGGACGTTCCATTAACTACAATGTAAACCTATCCGGGGCAACGGTAAATGCTCAGAGAAAGTGCGCCAGTGTTTGACGTAGTTTAAAGAGCGAAAAGAGACACCACGGGCGGGCAGAAGGGGAGGTGGATGGGTCCAACAAACACAAGGCTTTCATCCAGGAGACCGCTGTTTGTGTCCAGTGCATTACGTTACAATCAGCTCAGCTGTTTGTCCGTGTCCCGTGTTCACAACGTTCAGTTTCATTTTCACTCTACAAACGTAGCAGTTTGAAGCCCAACCATGTAGTTTTTTCCTAAACCTAGCTAAAGTGGTTTTGTTGCCTAATCCTAAAGTCATGTCAAAGGTAACTATAGTGGTTTTGATGCCGAAAATATAGTGACGCCAAGGGGTGGGACACAAACGGCGGTATGTGACGAGTTGGGATGAGAACCTGTTGGACTACTGTTTTGAAGGTTTGAGTCTGGCATTTTGGCCGTTGTGGTTTTTTGGAGCCAGAATGACCATATTCAGACGAGAGGGTGGAGCATTTTAGCACCTCCGGTTCCCTCGTCTGGAAATCAATGTATTTCCTTGAATGGGTTTTTAGTTAGATGCCTGAAATATGGTCTGTGGTTAACACAAGCTGAAGAAATTTTAAGGTTTTTGTTCTATGACATAAAATACATCAATAAATTCTCACTTGTGAATTTTGAAGCCTTTATGTGTCTTTAAAAAAGGCGGCTAAATGAGACTATTAAACGTCATCACGCAGACTCGTCCTCCTTTACAACCGCGTTGTTTATACTCACTCTCATGCAACCGTGGTGTAGTTTGCTTATAGTGTTTATAGTTTATAACATTAGCTTTTTACTTCTGGCAATTACATTCGCACATACATTGTTTGCCACTGAGCTTATTTTCTGTAATAATCCAAAACCCAATGGAAAAATCCCATTGGCCTCTTATCGAGGGAACCAGGGTGATGCTAACTTCCTGGTTGGCCTACAAAAATACGTCATCCCTCAATGTATTGAGCGTTTCCACATCTGAAGAGGTAAAACCTGGTCTTACATAATCACGGATCATAACTTTAACAAAGTTTACCAGAATCTGTTTTTGCTTATTTTTTATTTTATGTAAATAGATTGTATACTGTATTCCTCTGCCAAATGCAATTTGGATTGATGGAATCAATCAAGAAAAGACGTGAATGTGTGCACACCAGTAGAAGCTGAATATATATGTTTTCTGATGTTGGTGTCCTCAGCTGCTGCTCTCTGAGCTCTTGGCCTCCATTAGATGAATCATTTTCTCACTGATGTTGTGCTGTTCACAGTCTCAGAGCGACTAACAGGAGGAGGTGAAGCAGCCAGCTGAGAGGCTGTTTAATGTCACACTGAGCTGCTGCTGCTGCTTCAGTCTGAGCCTCTTATTCTCCTGTCAGACTCTGTGAGCGGCGCTCTGAATAAAGAACTTCTGTCAAACGCCACAAATGTGAATGAACCGTGAGTGTAGCGTTCGACCCCACTGAATTACTGTGTGGAGGAGGACAGGGCAGTCCTGTTTACACTTTGGATGTTTTGGTGATTTCACTCTCAAATGTCTGAACAGAAGCACTTACCCTAGATGGGGTTTGGAACTTGATAACCTGTCGTGACATTATGTTTCTTTTGAGTTGTGCTGCGTCCAGTCTCATGTTAGGGACGTATTCATAAAACATCGAAAGAGGAGGTTCTAACTGTCTGAAAAGGAGGACAAAAATAACTGAAGACACTTTCACTAAGGCCTTATTTAGCTCCAACAGAAAACAAAAGGGCTCACAGGCAGGCCCGCCCACAGAAATGGCTAGGCCCCTGAAACGGTCCGATGAATGGGCCCTCCCCAAATCTGCTTTACTCATATCAAGCCGCTCCTCTGAGTTTTGCTCAGCTTTTTATTTAATCTTAAATATTTCGTTTAACCGCATTAATCAGTTAAAGCACTTCCTTTAACGATGGCTTTATAACATTAAGTGTCCCAGGATGCCGAGTGAGCGTGCACAATACCAGAGTCCTGGAACTGGTTCACCTGAATTCAGTGCTGCCATCATTAATGTTATTAATTCTACCTGAGCTTTTCATGCTCTCAAGTCAAAATATGTGCTGTGAAAAGGGTCTGTTGCATGGAGAATTAGCAGAATGCTGCAAGGTATTCTGCCTGAAATGTACCGCCACATATTTAATTTCTCAAAATAGTGCGGTGCTAGAAGACATTGCATTTTGTGACTTTTTTCCAGGAAAAAATGTGTAAAAAATATGTAAATAGACTAAAGGAAGTGTTGCCTGGCTGTAAGTGCTAATCGTACTGTATCTCTCTCCTTGGCAGGGCTTCCTGAAGAGCGAGCGCGTTTCCCGGATGGTTCAGAGCGGCGGCTGCTCGGCCAACGACTTTCGCGATGTCTTCAAGAAGAACATCGAGCGGCGCGTTCGCAGCCTCCCGGAGATCGACGGCCTGAGCAAAGAGACGGTACTGAGCTCCTGGATCGCCAAGTACGACGCCATCTACAGGGGGGACGAGGACATGAGGCGCCAGCCACAGCGGGCGCACTTGAGCGCCGTGTCGGAGCTCATCCTCAGTAAGGAGCAGCTGTACGAGATGTTCCAGCAGATCCTCAGCATTCGCAAGTTTGAGCACCAGCTGCTGTACAACGCCTGCCAGGTGAGCTGCTACAGACACGCAAGGACACATTTACACACTGTTTATTTATTATTTCTCACTTGTATTACTTGTGCAACAGCCTTCATGGCTGAATGATGAAGTAAATGCTGCGTGTTCTCAGCTGTAGTTCCTCTAATGTCCACTAGATGCTGCTGTAGGAAACTTTGACTGTATTGAAATTAGGGGTGTCTATTTGAGTCTATTTAGAAGTAGAAGGAAGGTACTGCTTTTATTGTTGTAGTCTGAGTAACGGGACGTCATGTTCGTTTAAAAAAACAAACAAAGCCGCAGTGAGCCGAAGCCATGGATGTATTATTAGAACAACAAAGCAGAAAATGGCAGAACCTGCACCCTCACATTTTAAATCCAACGTGGTAAACACTGCATGCTAACTCTGTCATGGACAGGAAACGTTATTGTATTACGCTAACGTGCGGTCAAGCCAGCCGTCACTCTCAACTCCGTGGTCAAATCGTCCAACGCAACTGTAGAGCACCCATATACTGACATTTATGTTAAATGCATTCAAACGGCCCCGATGGAGCTGACCATGGATGTATAAAGAGAACGGAGCTGACGGGAGAGCTACAGACGGACTTGGAGAAGTTAGAGGAAGTATACACATGTGACTACGTCCTGTTTTCAAAATAAGGTGTTAACAAGGGGAACTGTATATACAAAATATATATGTGGAAATAAGATTGATTGGATTATATCCACCGGAAGTATAAAACATTACATGTCCCTTATAAATTAAAAAGAAAATACCACTTATTTGTGAGGGAAATGTCTTTATTCTTTGATTTTTGGGTTGCTGGAAAAAATTAAATAACTAATGCCTGACAATGACTGATTTATTTGACTTCAGGACATCTCTGATTACATATTGGCATAAAATAAAACATTTTTACTGTATTAAATTAGATATTTTCCAAAGAAAAAGTGGCTAGAAGTGTATGATTCAACTTCTTCCAATGGTCAAGGTAAGTTGAATTCACAATAAATCTTAGTAGTGAATCGCAATACTTAAAAATCGCAATACATATTGAATCAGCACCCAAATATTGTGATAGTATGGAATCGAGAGATAGGTGAATCATCCCAGCCCTAATTGAAATATATGAAAATAAAACAAACTTCTTTCTACAAATACAAAGCCATAACATTTATTTTGTTTTAGATTTTTTTTTCCCCCTTTTCTTCTCACCTCTCAACCCGTCATACTGCCGCTGCCTCTTAACCAGAACTGACATTACTTAAAATACATTTGGATTATAAATGCGTTGACTTTTGCTGGTTCCTCTTTGGGGCAAACAGCCTCATTAGCAACAGATTCTGCAGGACATCATGAAGGTCTCAGAGTCTCAACACACTGCTGCTCAGTAATTAGACGGTCACTGAATCTACACAGTGAGCTCCATCCAGACACTTATTTTCACCATGTTGGGGTGCTGACACGCACTCAGAGTGTTGATGAAGACTGTAGCATGAAGAAAGGGACTGAACGTACCCTGGACATGAGTTTTCAGGTTTACAGTGAGTCAGTGTTCAACAAATAAAATCAAATCAGAGTTACAGTCCTTCTGCTGCCTCTGAGGAAAAACCATATGAGACACAAATTATTATTTAATCAAAAGCAATGCTTTATGTGTTATGTGCAGAGGGGATTTCTTAAGCCTTTGAAACAGCCATTACACTATGTTAAGTAAATAATGACTAGTGCAGTTCCCTGTTCAGAACAGGCTGACATTGCGCTTTCTTGGGTCCTGAGCAATACACCTTACTCGCAGTCAGAAAAGTCGGTCAAATACACAGCGGAGGTAATTTCCAATTAGCCGTATCAGTCTCTTGCTTTGACATAACCACTGCTGTTATAAAGTAGAACATGGATCAGTCTGACACCGGGGAAATACAGTCCTGCTCGCGGGGTAAGAAACACACACAGGTCGCAGCTTACTCATGCGTTGTCGGGGGCTCGTGCCCGCTCGGAGCGTGGCGCCGTGGTCTGCCCGTTGTGGATAACATGCTTGTCTCAGTCTGCACTGCAGAGCCCTGAAGACCCGCCTCCGCTGCTGCACAGAGCGCTGTGTGCTTAAAAAATGATTAATATTCAACGTGTTGCGTGTCCAAATTTCACCAAATTCAACACTGCACGTCTTTGGGTCCCCAGTAATACACCTGCAGAGTGTGAAGTAGATCAGATGAACAGTTCTCGAGACGGTTCTTCCTTGCTGTATAGTTAGATATTAACCTAATAACTAGGGATGTGCGCAATTAGTCGACTAGTCGAATAAACTTTGCTACCCGGTTGCTGCGGTAGTCGGCACCAGAAATACTAGTCGGTTAAACACATTATCATTTTATTAATGTGCACATTTAAATGACATATTGACATAGGCTGTCTCCACTGCTCTCCGCTCAGGTCTGAACTCATCAGCAGCTCCTGACTCACTTCCACCCCTTCGCGTTCCCGGCCCCCGCCTGCCACCACCTCCTGAAACTTTTTTATGCTAAATGCAGTACCTGTGAGGGTTTCTGGATAATATTTGTCATTGTGTTGTGTTGTTAATTGATTTTCAATAATAAATATATACATACATTTGCATAAAGCAACATATTTGTCCACTCCCATGTTGATAAGTAGTATTAAATCCTTGACAAATCTCCCTTTAAGGTACATTTTGAACAGATACAAAATGTGTGATTCATTTTTGATTAACTGCGATTATTAGGATACATGCTTAATCGGCCGAAGAATTATTACCACGGAGATGAGAGTGACGGCCGGCTTGACCGCACGTTGCCGCAATACGATAACGTTTTCTGTCCATGACAGAGTTAGCATGCAGCTTTAGCCATGATGTCCAGCTCTGCTTTTCCTGCAATGTGTGAAACCCAAAGTGTTTCCATACTTTACTGTATGTGTAGTGTTTACCACTTTGGATTTAAAATATGAGGGTGCAGGTCGTATCCACGCAGACCCTCTGCTGTTTTTCGGCTTTCTCATTCTAATAATACATCTATGGTTCCGGCTCAATGCGGCATTGTTTTGGCTTTTGAAACGAACATGACGTCACGTTACTATAACTATATAAGCGGTAACTTCCTTCTACCTCCGCATAGACTCAAATGAAGCACTTATATCAATTCTGGCATTAAAAAACAATTTCAAAATCGTAAAAACTTGGGGAGGCTGAACGCCAGCTTGTTCCTTATCCCTCAAAATGTGGACAGATCAAACCAAAGCTCTCTGCTTGGTTAGATACCAGCGGAGGGAAGACAGAAAATCTGTTCTTTTTGTTAATTTGGTTGAACAGACTTAAATGACATGTCCAGAAGTCTTTACAGTCTCTGAATACCACCCTATAGAGGAAACAGCGCGTCAGTAATCCTCAGTGAATCTCCTCTGCTGATTGTTTCCTTCGCTGTAACCGGCTCAGAACATAAATAGCTTCCATTTACAGATTGCTTCACGGCCCATTGAGACATCATCCTCGCCTGTATAACAAGGAGAATGTGTCTGTTGCTAGGACAGATTCTATTATTGTCCCGCTTCATTAGAGGCCAGAATAGAAAGAAGAAGAAGAAAGGCTGAAGGGGAGATGAGAGGGGAGAAAATGAAAAGAAACAGAAGCTAATTCCATTTTTAAACTCTAACCTGTGTTTCCAGGGTTTCATTATACTCTCGGCGCCTTGTTCTGCCTACAAAAACTATTCATCACAACTTGGATTTTCCAGTAACTTACAACGTGTAATTAAGCAGTAAACCATGAGGGGCTGTGATGTATAGTCCACGTCATGCCTAAAACCCCCTTAGCGGTTGTAAAATCACCATCTCAAATGGCTTTATTGCTTTTAGTACTAACTATCTAGAAAAACAATGATAGACCGATAAACAGGTTTATCGGTTTGCTGCTCAGACTCAAATTGAGGATGACGTATGACTGCAGCTTCTACTATAGTCATATGTCATATTCACATTTTAACAACAACCTTCTTTTTTCAACTTTGAGCACAAAATTAAGTCTAAAAAATGTTGGCAAACAGTGTGGCTAATCAATTCAGTCAGGAAATGACTCAAATAAATATGAAATATCATAGAAATGCCAAAATACACTGAAGGGGGGGGGCTTTAATGACCACAATAATTCTGGCATTGAGATAATTATGTCACTTTCTTTAAAAAATCAAACAAACATGTATTCCTTTAAGATGTAGAGATGAGCTCTGAGACTCTGAGAGAGGCTGATCTCCACGGACTGCAGCATTAACACCGAGGGAATCCTTCAGTCCGTCTGGATCCAATCTGTCAGATTGAACCTGCCCACTGGCTCCTCTCCCTCTGGAACAGCACACTTAGACTGTCAGACTTTAACACATACCGCTTTACCACCATGAAGTTACACTTCAACCACACCTTGCTATATTGAGTATAACACATATATTCTGATCCTCCTCTCTGTCTGTTTGCTGACAGGGCTGTGTGGACAAGTTGCTGCTGCTTGATGTGTTGAGACTTGTTTCCTGATCTAATTAGTGAATACAGCTCTAATAAGTGTTAAGACTCAAAGGACAACATATTAGAACGGACACCACATGGACACACTGACACAAATTTCTTCACAGGACTGTGGCTGATCATTTTTGGGTTCAACTAGGATGGATTTCTTTCCTTTCTGTAGGTAATTTGTTGGTTTCACTCAGTCACACTTTGGAACAACCATTTCCAAACAGCTGCTTAAAGAATACAGTAGGTTTACAATTTTATAAAGTCTGTATTAGGGCTGTCAAAGTTAACACCATAATAACGCCATAATGCAAATTAGTTTTAACGCCACTAATTTCTTTAATGCATTAACGCAACCTACGATTTTGAGGTTGTAGCGGACTCAGGTTAAAAGCTAGAGTGAAGATCCTGGCATCATATGACCCTAAAAAAAACTAAGGAATCCATCGGTACCAACCATGTCATACTAGCTTGTCGTGAAGGAGGTTAAATAACGCTCCAAAATTACGCTAAATTTTGGCGAGGAAAAACTGGCATGGACATTTTCAAAAGGGTCCCTTGACCTCTGACCTCTAGATATGTGAATGAAAATGGGTTCTATGGGTACCCACGAGTCTCCCCTTTACAGACATGCCCACTTTATGATAATCACATGCAGTTTGGGGCAAGTCATAGTCAAGTCAGCACACTGACACACTGACAGCTGTTGTTGCCTGTTGGGCTGCAGTTTGCCATGTTATGATTTGAACATATTTTTTATGCTAAATGCAGTACCTGTGAGGGTTTCTGGACAATATTTGTCATTGTTTTGTGTTGTTAATTGATTTCCATTA
>CAKALU010034941.1:8728-29369 GCA_916700995.1 Hozukius guyotensis
CAAAATTTAGCATACGTTTGGAGCGTTATTTAACCTCCTTTGCTACAAGCTAGTATGACATGGTTGGTACCGATGGATTCTTTAGGTTTTATATTTTCATATGATACCAGTATCGGACTTTTCTTCTGCCTTTCTTTCAGACATTTTCCAGACTTTTTTTTTTTTTTAAATTTGGACATTTTTGGGACAATTTTCTGACTTTCTTCTGACTTTTTTTCTGACATTTTTTTCGAACATTTCTCAGAATTTTTTGGACCTTTTTTTCGAACATTTTTTTTTCGGACAATCTTCAGACATTTTTCAGGCCTTTTTTCAAAACTTTTTATCGGACGTTTTTCGGACATTATTTTGGACAAAACCCCTCACGCATTCACATATCTGGAGGTCAGAGGTCAAGGGACCTCCTTGAAAGTGGCCACGACAGTTTTTCCTCACTAAAATTTAGAGTAAGTTCGGAGCGTTATTTAACCTCCTTTCTGACAAGCTAGTATGACATAGTTGGTACCAATGGATTCATCAGGTTTTCTAAATTCATAGGATACCAGTATATTTACTCTAGCTTTAAAACTGAGCTCGCTGCAACCTAAAAATTGCAAGTTGCATTAATGCATTCAAGAAATTAGTGGCTTTAAAACCAATTTGCGTTAACGCGTTATTATCACGTTAACTTTGACAGCCCTACTTTATATTTAACACACGTAATAGATCTCACTTCTCAGCATTTTATATTTACTTATTTATACTGCGGTTATACATTTGTACATATTTTTTTAATTTCCTGTTTTTATTTTCATTATTTATTCATATTTCTCGACATATATTGTGCAGCCTTATGTACATAATTTACACGTTACATACTCCTTTATTTCTATTTTCTTACATTTCTTGATGCTTTTATATTAAGAGCAACTGGAACGTCCCAATTTCCCCTCAGGGATCAATAACGTATTTCTGATTCTGATTGCCGAAACAAACAAAAAACACCAACCCCCCAAAATGATGGGCTTTAACGCCTTCTTATTGTTTTCTTATCTAAAACAGAAAAAAGACAGACGTATTGAAGAAAATAGAAATTGAAATTGAGGGTTGGATGGACAGATATAAAGGTAGTAAAGGAATAAAGGGAGAAGAAGAAAGATAGATAAATATGGTGGAAGAAAGGAGGAGGAGAGGGAATAACAGAGAAAGATCAATTACCCCGGTCAATGTTGTGCACTCAAAACATGTTGTTTTCTCTAATTGCCTCCATAGAACTCTCACAATCAGTGCACTGTTGAAATGCCACGAGTCAGCACACATTACAATGAGCAAAATACAAAGAGGGAAACAGAGAGGGGGGGGGGACTAACAGGAACGAGAGCGATAACAGCCTGTTGATCAGCCAAAGTGTTGTTGTCGTGGCTGTAATTGCTCTCATATTTCACACAATCGGGACACTGTCTGAATGTCACAACGCCTCGGCTCTCATTACAATAATCTCTGCTTTACTGCTTCCTGAACAAAGAGGAGCTCATTTTCTTAACGACAAAGGAAACTTTAAAGAGCTGTGAGGAGGAGGAGGTTCAAAGAACTCTGTGAGCGGAAAATCGGTCCTAAATGGCCCCAAAAAAACTCATCAACGCCGTTCTCTCTCCAGAAGAAGAAAATGGCTGAAAATGACTGGTGTTTACGCTCCGTTTCAGGGAGGATGGAGCGTCAACAGCCAACAGCCCTCATGACCAAACAAAATAGGTTGTTTGTCAGTCAAAATAAGTGTTATATGAGTCATATCATAATGGTGTTTTCTGCTCTGCCAAGGTTGGGCTAAGGTCCAGAGGCAAGATTTTAGCTGGTGCTCGCTAGCGGGTTCTTAATCAGTGTTATTTTTGTGCATACAGGATTGACATATAGCCTCTTAACCTGCTTATAATATAGCTACCATATTGGCCTTGATTGTGAGACACCCTCTTTTTTTCCAAGACTCCTTTTGTGAAGAAGATTTTTTAAAGATCAAACGTTTTTTTTCTAATAAAGCAAGAATTAAATCTAACAAGCACCGATCAGCCATAACATTCAGACCACTGACAGGTGAAGTTAATAACATTGATTATCTGGTTACCATGGCACCTGGCAGTGGGGGGGGATATATTAGACAGCAAGTGGAACATTTTGAACTTTGAACTTTGTGTTGGAAGCAGAAAAAATGGGCCAGCGTGAGGATGTGAGCGACTTTGACAACGAGGGCCAAATAGTGCTGGCTAGACGACTGGGTCAGAGCATCTCCAGAACTGCAGCTCTTGTGGGATGTTCCCGGTCTGCAGTGGTCAGGACCTACCAAAAGTGGTCCAAGGAAGGAGGACCGGTGAACCGGCGACAGGGTCAGACCCGAGGCTCATTGATGCACGTGGGGAGCGAAGGCTGGCCCGTGTTGTCCGATCCAATAGAAGAGCTACTGGAGCTCAAACTGCTGGAAAAAGTTAATTCTGGTTCCGATAGAAAGGTGTCAGAACACACAGTGAGGAGCAGTTTGTTGCGTATGGGGCTGCGTAGCCGCAGACCGGTCAGGGTGCCCGTGCTGACCCGTGTCCACCGCCAAAAGCGCCTACAATGGGCACATCGTGAGCATCAGAACTGGACCCCGGAGCAATGGAAGACGGTGGACCGATCTGATGAATTTTCTTTAACATCATGTGGATGGCAACGAGTTGGAGGTGTTGACTCGGCCTCCAAATTCTACAGATCTCGATCCGATCAAGCATCTGTGGGATGTGCTGGACAAACAAGTCCGATCTAAATATATATAATGGGAATTATTCTCCTCCTCAGTTCTTGTTTCACTCGTCCTACTGTTAACCCTCAGAAAATGATGGTGGATCATCTGACCGGCATTAACTTTACCGTCGTTTGAAGGCCGTTGCAGGTTTCAGGTTTTTAAGAAAGTAGACACTCAGTGGTATCATACGAATCGTGAGATTGTGATGAATCCGTTGATACCAAACATGTCATGCTAGCTTACTGGGAAAGGGGCTACATATCTGTCTTTACCACAAAGGTAATGCAAACAAACTGAATTTCATTTCATTTCATTTAGAGGTTCTGCTTTTTGTTTAATTTTAGTTGTATTCATGATCTAGATAGAGAACTCATAGTATTTTTAAATAAAATAAAAGCAATACAATCTGTGTAAATGGTATCTGAACAATGAAGAGGCAGGAGGGAGAGATGAAGGGATGAAGGCAGGAGAAAGAGAGAAGGTGAAATGGACGGAGAGGGCAGAGGTTCAGAAGGTCCGGCCCATTAGTGGGTTCAGAGTTCACGTCTCTCTTCATGAAAGTCCTGCAGAGGTCTGAGAGGCGGTCCTAAGGGGACACTTTGGTGCTTTTAATGAGCAGAGAGAGGACAGCATCATTTAATGGAAAGGGGAACACAGTTTATTTGAAAAGGGGGTCCGGCTGAGCAGAGGAGGTCGGCATGGCTGGCTGGTTCTGTTGGACTTCAGAGCCAGAAATGGGGCGCTATTTCCACACTTGACCCCTCAGCGCCACAACTAGTGTCAAGAGCTTTAATTGACTTTGCAATAACTTTTTCATAACTTAAGAATCCTGACAAATCCATCTCTGAACGTTCGGGGGATGAACAGCACCGATACAGAACATTCTCTCCTTGAACTGAACTTTAAATTGATTTTGGTTCATTTTCAGGGCAATTACTTTATTAAATTATGAAATACTAAATTCATGTTACCCAAACTCAATTTGTAGCAAGAACCATGTCTCCATATTACATTCTTAGTAATGTGTTTTACTTTGATACTTCAGTACATTTGACTTCTGATCTTTTATTTAGCCCAATTCTAATTCTAAATTCAGGACTTTTGTTTCTACATTTACTTAAGTAGAACATCTATATACTGCCTGCTACTAACTAATTCACTCCTGATGGAGTATTAGAGTTAGTAAGCCGTACTAAGGCTATCAGTGATGCGGCGGTGAGGGAGTGTCACTTTATGGCCCATTAACACCAAGCGACTGCACGACGATTGACGTCTTTTATTCCATCATGGCCGGGTTGTACAGCTCTGGATCTGGATCACTGGTTCCGTGACGTCGGGTTGCATTTCTCCAAAAGTTGATTTTGTTTCAACTTTTCGCTGCGGGCTGCTAGCACTTATATGTGCAGGTTTTTTACTAAAAACGGAAGCTAAAAATAGGCGATAGACTCCTCTCCCATTGCTGGTAGACCAGTATGCCTTACTGTTTGTTTGTTTACTGGTGTGTGACGTTCGACATCACAAACATGCCAGAGTACAGGGTTGGTAAACAGTGAAAATGTTACGATGGTTACCTCTTTTTTTTTATATCTGTTACTTGTTCAGTCTCTCTTTATAACAAGCGGCCGAAATGGGTTTCCTCAGGAGGGTGGCTGGCGTCTCCCTTAGAGATAGGGTGAGAAGCTCAGTCATCCGCGAGGGACTCGGAGTAGAGCCGCTGCTCCTTTGCGTCGAAAGGAGCCAGTTGAGGTGGTCAGGGCATCTAGTACGGATGCCCCCTGGGCGCCTCCCTTGGGAGGTGTTCCAGGCACGACCAGCTGGGAGGAGGCCACGGGGAAGAGCCAGGACTAGGTGGAGAGATTATATCTCTACTCTGGCCTGGGAACGCCTCGGGATCCCCCAGTCAGAGCTGGTTAATGTGGCCCGGGAAAGGGAAGTTTGGGGTCCCCTGATGGAGCTGTTGCCCTCGCGACCCGATCCCGGATAAGCGGTTGAAGATGGATGGATATTTTGTTTCTGTCGAGTTTGAATGAAGTGTGTTTCGATGATCAGCGAGGTTAAATTGCTGTTTCTGTCAATGGAGTCTGGCGGCTTTGAGGAGAGCAGATTAATTGTATGTTGTGTACATTAATAAATTATAATGATTGTCCAAATCCCTGTTTATTTTTTTATTATATATTCACTTCAACGCACGTCACATAACATTGTGCCGGAAAATGGGCGTAAATTAGCGTGTCCACCCGGCTATCATGTTTCCATCGCTGCCGATCGGAGCTGGAGCCGATAAATACCCGTGACTACTGTGGAGACATTTGTCCCGGAAAAGAATGCAGATCGTGACCTTTCCCTCTAAAGACAAAAGCCAGGTGTTAGTGGGGTTTTAGTCCAGTGGGAAAGGGGCTTAAGAAACATAGTAGTAGGAGCAGTAATCGTAGTGCAGTGGTAGAGTAAGTAGTGCTACTGTAGCTGACGTAGCAGGAGGAGTCTTAGCAGTGACAGCTGTATAGTATTAGTACTAGTTTTAGCAGCAACATCTGTACTATCTTTATTTAAACAGTCGGTCTCCAGATGTGTTTGTTTCGGTATCGTGTATTTTAAGAGTGACAGCATTCTGGAATGTTCAGTTCAGATTCTAGAACGCGTTGCGTGGTTCAGGTTTAGAGTCGGTACCTGAAAGGATCCCTCCGATATGCTGTGCAGCTGGTTGTTGGCCAGGATGAGGTGCCGCAGGTTCACCAGGCCCTGGAAGTGGGAGTCGTCCAGGGTGGTGAGGCGGTTGGCGTCCAGGTGGAGAGCGTGGAGGTCCTGGAGGTCAGCGAAGGCGTACGGCCGGATCTGACTGATGGTGTTTCTGCTCAGGGTCAGGTGGATCTGGACACAAACATGAGAACCGTCTCCTAAAACACTGGATCAACTTTGTGCCAACTCACTTTCTCCTCTTTTTATATCTCTATAAGATGATTTAATTTAATACCAGCAATAATTCAGTAAGGTTTCACTTCTGTCATACACTATAGCATGTCTTAGAGTGACACCCTTTCTGTTCAGGGGAGGTCAAAGGTCAGGGTTAGCAGATGAGCCATCGCCCCGTGATAATTACAGGATGGCCTTTAAACACCAAGCCACACCGTCGCCCTTCATTAATAATAATATTAGTAATTAATACGAGAGTACAGCGGGTCAGTACAGATAAAATGGTTATACAATAAGCCTGGGCTTCATTAATAGATACTAGTACTACTAGAAAACACGGCGCTGAGGTCGGGAGCTGCTAGATACGTCCACATGGAATACATTGATGTGAAGATGCAGAAATATATTCTATTAACACCTGAGAAAAAGGTCAATCAACACCCACACGGTTGTAACCCTGCTTTGGAGAATCGCTGTGATCATCTGTCACGCTCACCGCCAAATGACTAAAAAAGCTCATTTCCCACGTCGCCCTGTGTTTGAGCAAACATCATCTGTGCTGTTGTGAGAGGAAACTTATCCTCCAAACACTAAAGGAAGTCTCCAGCTGTGATGAGTGTCACTTCTTGGCGTTTGAATATCATGTTGGTATTTCTGCTGAAGCCTCTCCAGCTCCGTGAAGACATCATAGATTCCACCTCAGTCGATACGTTGTGTTGGGAAGGAGCAGATGTTCCTAATGTTTTCTGCGTTCAGTGTGGAATAAACATGAAAACTCTCTTCAGTGTGTTTACATGTTCCTGACGGCACTGAGAGCCGAGCAGGTTTTTTTTAATCAGACGGCTGAATGCTTGAAAAACTCTTCCTCGGATATTATCTCACTCATCCCTCATCATCGTCTGTGGAGCTCGGCTCGTTCCGCAAGTTAGTCTGAAGTCAAGTGATGCAATTTACTCTTCTGGAGTACCCACTTCGCTCAGCCTTCCTCGTGCAATTACGCTTCAAATAGTGACGTCCTACATATCCCAGAATGCCTTCTGATAGCTTCTGCTTACACATGAGGGTTTTAATTTAGTGCAGGTGAAGAAAACCACATATTTACTGCAAGAGAACTAAAGGAAATAGATGTGTTTAAGGTTCTGTGAAGACACGTCTTAGAGACAAAACAGGGACTTTAGCATCACAATAGCTGCAGTTCTCAGCCCCCGATGACGAGTATAACTGCAGATGTTGACCGGTGAACACTGTTTGGCAAAGGCTTGTCAATCATTTTAGGATGCAACACATTTTTGAGTCCAGAAGTTAAAGGAAAGGTTGTGATTTTTTGACATTGGGTGGAATAAATTACTCGCTTGTAAATTATATGAATCCAAAAAAGAGGCCACCTGACCACAAACTATTGAGGCCGAAAATATTCCTTTAAATTTAAGTTTTTTGTTTCCACAATATCTGCACAGGGAAAATATAATATATGGTGAAGGTGAAGGTAAAGGCAAATAAAAGTTTAGGGTCGAGATTTATCCATAAATGACTGACTTTTCTTTTTTATGAGTGTACATTAAGTGTAAGTGATGATGATGACTCATGTACGTTAAAGAGTTTTGTAAGCGGCACAGTTAAGTACGCATAATCACCGTTAAGAACATCAGTCACATCGTTTAGCTTTCACTTATACATTATGTCACTTAAAAGCAGACTTTATAAAGTGCTTGTTGACTGCGGTAGCTTCCTGGCAACCACAGAAATACAAAACAGTTGGACCACATCCGAATCAAACTGCTTGGCAGAAACTAGTGATTGTGTAAATCAAAGTAAACAGGAATGTAAAAGGTGTTTAGAAAAGTGAGCTCTGACCAGGCTGGACATGTTGGCGAAGTCGCGGTGCCTCAGCGTCGTGATGAAGTTGTCCATCAGCCGGAGCTCGGCCGTCTGCCGGTCGATGTTGGGCGGGACGAAGAGGAGGCCCGTCTTGGCGCACAGCACGGTGTAGGACGGCAGCAAGTTCTGGCAGGTGCATCGCTTCGGACACAGCATGGAGGGGGAGGGGGAGGGGGAGGAGGAGGAGCAGGAGGGGATGGAGGAGAGGAGGACGAAGAGGAGGAGAAGGAGGAGGAGAGGGCAGACCGGCGAGGAGACGACATCCATGGCTACGCTCCCGCTGCAACACAGAAAAGAAGACGCGACAGCAGACGTCAGTTCGTGTAGCGCTCAAACTGGATGTTAAAAATCCTGCAGGACACAAAATGCTTCGCCCAAATCGCCGTTTCTTGATTTTAAGATTTTATTGTTTGGCAAAGATAGTCATCTTTCCCCCCACTAACGCTGCTGTATGACTCTATAAATGATGATTATTTCTGCACAGTGAAGCAGCATGTGAGATAACAGCTGCAGAAAATGTGAAGTTACTGCGTCTAACAGGACATTTTCTACGCTTTCACTAACTTTTTTTGCAGCTTAGAACATTATAGAAATCCTTCCTTTAATGGTTTCCCAGACTTTGCAGACATGAGGAGCCCAGCATTTCCAGAAAAAAAGTGCTTCATGAGAGAGAGGAGGATGGATAAAGAGGGGAGGCAGAGAGAGGGAGGAGGGGAGTTAAAGAGTCTGTTGGTGCAGCCTGGGGTTGGCTTTTCTGCTGAGTAAGTTGTCCTGGGAAAGTGAAAGTAAACATCACTTATAAGATCAATTAAGCTCAGTGCACTCTCATGATTACAACATTAGGAGAACATTAAAGAACACAAATTAGCCTCTGCATGATTATCTGCCACACTTCATAAATTTCATAGATGTTTTTTTGTGCATAAAAATGAGGCTGAACTTTTCCAGCCGAGGCGATAAAGGAATACATTTACATTGATATTGATTTCTCTCCATTCAGCTCGGTGGAGCTCTGAATAAATTCACACGAGGAGAGAACACACAAGCGGGAGTGACATATGGGAAGGCATGCACACACACACACACACTCATTCATTCATGCATGCATGCGTGCAAACTCCCACATGTACACACTCACTAAAAAGTTCCCCTGAGTTAGATGCTGAGCGACTGGAGGAAGGTCGATTGCGAATAACAGCGGAAAGAGACGCGCTCTTTTATTTACGCTGCTGAAATATTCACACTGCGCCTCGACTGCAGAGCAGAATACAGAACAGGAAGTGTGTGTGCACATGTCCTCATAACGGGGGTAGAGTGCAGGATACGGGCTAAATGTGAGGAAGTAATGGAATGAGATAAATTCAGTGGAAATGATCGGGAGGATTCAAAAACCCAACTGAGACTACACTCAAAATGTCAATGGGTAATTGAAGAGTGAGCACAGGACGGTGAATGTGAGCACGGAGGACTCGCAGGCGACGTCAACTGGAATTCACTAATTTGTCACTTGAATGAGAAGATTTCAAGTTCAGTCGGGCTGAAGGTGAATAAAAAAAGTTTTATTGGAGATCGCTGAGGTTCCACATCCACCACTCAGCAAAACAGACTTTAGTGCAGTGGTGGAAGAAGTATTCAGAATCTTTACTGCAGTAAAGTCCTGCATTCAAAACCTTACTTAAAGTTACTGTGAGGAACTTTTAACTGACTATGAAACAGTCTCAATGTAATACTGATGCCTCCATACGACCTACATAAGTCAAAAAGACCATCAGAGAGAAGATCGGCTATTTCTATATAGTTATTCTTAATGCTCGTCGTCGGTGACACAGGGATCGGATTCCGAGCAAAATCACGACTCAGGTTCACCAGAAACTCCTCCAGCTCAGACTCCAGCTCAGACTCCAGCTGGGCCTCGACAGCGACCAGCCCACCGCGGACAGACCTTGATCCAGCTTCGCTGCTGCCTTCAACCTGAAGTCGGAGCTCCGGTGGGAGGTGGAGTCGGCGCCCGCCGGTCCTCGCTGGGAGCCGACACCACGCTGCTGGAGGCCCAAGCATCTTCACTAAAACCTTACTATTTAAAACACTTCTGACTGACCTTTAGGTGGAAGTGTTTGTAAGGTGAAGGCGCATGTGTTCAGGAAGTAGTGACTGGAGTAGAGACTTGGATTACACTGCATCAGTTGTGTGAGAGTTTGTATTCGATTCATCGTGACTTTTCTCAGTTTTGGATTCTTCGTTCAGCGTGGAGGCATGAGAGAAAAACAAAGTTCTCTTCAAGAATTCAAGGTAACACTGGGTGAGTAATTGTTATTCTAATGGTCATTTTACGGGTGAAGTATTCCTTTTAAAGGAGCAGTGTGTAGGATTTGGCAGCATCTAGTAGTGAGGTTGCAGATTGCAACCAAGTGAAACTTCTCTCATGTGCCAAGCGTGTACAGAACTGTGGTGCCCAATGCAAAAATGTGAAAACTCAAGAGCCAGTGTTTGGTTTGTCCATTCTGGGCTACTGTAGGAACGTGGCGGCCGGCTCCGTGTAGAGGACTCGTGTAGATATTAACTCATTCTAAGGTAACGGAAACACAACAACTCTTATTTTCAGGTGATTAAACAGAATTATTAATGCTGTATTCCCAATACCGATTCCGATACCTGAACTTTTGTGTTTATCACTGTAGATATAGTAAATAAGTTCACAAGAAATGGACCTTCATACAGTTAGAGATGTGTGTGATCTGAGCATCTCTAAGGGCTGATTTGGATCATGACAGTTGTTTAAGTGGAAGCGTATCAGTCAAACGGATGTTAAGAGCTTCAGAAAGGTGATCAATCATCTCCACCACGGACTCACTGTCAATGTATCAATGCCGTTATGAGATTATCTTTTAGATTGTTTTGCAGTATATGTAGGTGCAATGTGACGCTGCGTCTCTGAGGAACGCTGCTGCTCTGAGAACACATTTCATTTGTTTAGTCGGGTCAGCTCAACGTGAGAAAAATGTGAAGCAGCTCTCCTCTCTCTCTCTCTCTCCGTCGTCCTCTCCCCCGTCCTTTCATCACTCTCTCCTCGACATAAAGCGCTTCTCATTTCAATTACATCGCTCCTGTTCTCCACCTGCATCCTCCCGTCATCTCTCCGTCTCCTCTCTAACTCTGTTCAGCTGTTTCCTGTCATGTCTCTCTCTTTTCCAACAACATCCCTCCATTCTTCTCTCCACTCATCCTCTTCATCATTCTTTTGAACCACTGCTTCTATCCATCCCTCTGTATCTGTTCCTCCATCTCTGTCGCTATAAGATCAATTATTCCTCCATCTCTACATATAACCTCCATCTCTCCCCCACATTCCTGTCTCTGATATCTCCCTCTCTCCGTCCCTTCATCTTTAAACACATCATGTTTAATAATACATGTATATATGCACATACTGTATATATATATATGATGAAATGACATCCATGTGGGTTGTCTGTAAAACGGAGAGAGCGTGTTGAGTGACACATCCTGGGTTCATAAATGAGAGGATAATGAAACGTGTGACTGTACGGTGACACGTTCATTTACATGCTGATTGAGTTTCAGGCCTCGTGGGCCGGCGTACAATAACACCGGCTTCCAAACATACAGAGGCGCTAATGAGCCTATCAGCATGTTCATTCTTACTTCTATGATATTCATGTGGAATTCATCCATCACCTCCATTAATATTACACCGTTATCTTTGCAGGGTGGCGGGGGGGCGGAGCCTATCACAGCTCACACTGGGCAAGACGCTGGAGAGGCTGCGGCCCCCACATGGCACAAGAAGTCCTCTCAGATATTATTATTATTACTTTAAGACAGCGGTCAGCAACCTGCGTCTCTTTAGCTCCTCTCCAGTGGCTCCCTGGGGATTTTTTAAAATGGAAATGAATAACTGTTTTTTGTTTACATTTTCATTTTTATTTATCATTGTTGTAGGTCTATGGTACGACGGTACGACGGAGTATTAGGGCCATATTGAGGAAAAAAATAAATCTGAGATTTAGAGAATAAAGTCATAATATTATAAAGTAGTAATTTTACGTGTTATTTTCTTGTTTCTCGTAAAGTTATGACTTTATTCTGTAAATCTCAGATGTTTTTTCCCTCAATGTGGCCCTAATACTCCGTAGTTCATTGTCTCTTTGGCCCTCACTGCATTAGACATATATACTATATACTTAGACTATAAACTGTGTTACCTTCATCACAATGATCAAATGTTTTGCCGCTCCAGCCAGATTATTATTAATTTTTGTTTTTGTCTAAAATGGCTCTTTTGATAGTAAAGGTTGCTGACCCCTGGTGCCTTTTATGTGGGCCGAGTAAGAGTTCACTGAACTAAGCAATCAACTAAACACTGCAGACATGTGGTGGTGATCGCAACGATGGCTAATGTTCGGTTAGAAATGGAGTCATCTAACGCCAACAAACGACCAGCCGCCACCACAACTCTGACTCCAACACAAACTCCACGGAAGCACAACGTTATATCAAGTGAAGCCCAAGTCTTGCAAAACAGGCATGTGACCGAAGTTGTGGGAAAACTAGGATGAACATCGGACAGGCCTTCGATTCATGGAGGGACCTTCGATTTTTACATAGAGTCCCTTTAAGATACGTCCCCTTACATTGCCAATAGAAAGAAAAGAGGTATCATTTTGAGTGGGTATATCCCCTTTTAATTTTGTTGTAAGTTGAATTTGGAAATGGGTCTTAAACATAGACGCCGGCAACGTATATTGCCAAGAAGTGAAAGTCAATTGTTTGTTCCATTGCAACATCAGCGTCCAGCAGCAGAGCTACGCTTCTGCCATTATGGACTGAAAGTGACTACCAGACACCAGTAAAACGTCCTCCTACAAAGAGCCGTACAAGAGTAAAACAAAATTATTTTTGTTCTATTGTCATATTATACCGAAATGGCCTGTGTTGAACAATAAAATATTATAAATATAATACGTTTTTTTAGTCCAAAATGGCGTCAGCAGCAAAACCCACCAGAGTTTTGCCGCTTTGCTTCTTAACTCTTTGACATAAGTCTCATCTAATGCAGTAGTTTCTTAATAATGACCAGTTTCCTGGCAGAGTTGTTAGTATATGATTGAGCTTTTTTATCCTTACGTAAAGTTTTACCAACAAATCTATTAAATCAACCTTATTAAGAAACTTAAAAAGTATCACTTAAGCTGGCGTTTCTCATAATTCTGTGATCTAATACCGCAAAAAAACAAAAGGAATACCGTGATATACATTTTAGGTCATATCGCCCACCCCTATTTCACATTAGCACATCACAATGTCAATGCTGAAACGATATATATGGTGCAACCCTAATGGCAATCCATTTCACTCTAAAGCATAGCATGCTAAACTAAAGACAGATAAGTGAAAAGTGACCTGCTGGTGGCGCGGGAGGAGAAGTCAGAAAATCACCAAAGTCAGTGGGATTCATCATGAGGGGAACATGCACAGCTGTACAACATTTCATGGCAATCCATCTTAAAGTTGTTGAGGTATTTCAGTCTGGATTACAGGAGCGGACTGACCATCATCGCCACCACTAAAACAACAATCACTAGATGGGATTGCAGAATGGTGACGTCCTCTTCCTGTGCCAGAAGCCAACGCTAACAGAAGTAGAGACAAGCATGGATTCTCAGGTTGTGGCTGTGCAGTATGTCCACTTACAGAAACTCTTAAACTGACATTTTGCAGCTTTAAAGCTGAGTAGTAATAAAACAACTTTAAATTCATAAGGCGCCGACGGTGGAACAAGTTGAGCTACACCAGCAGGGTGAGAAGGTCAACCAACGAGAGGATGTTTACTGCTTCTAGACAGAGACAACACGTCTTATTAACAGGGACACACACACACACACACACACACACTCAGTCATACACCAAACAGCACCAAGAGACTCGGCACTGAAGAGCAGAAACACAATCACACAGAGCTGAGGTGCCAGCTAATTATTTCAGCTGACATGTCAGCTTACAGTCGGAGATAAACAACATCAGCAAGGAGCCGGGCAGGAGAGAGGAAGTCATATCAGCAGAGGAAGAGAAGAGGAGGGTCTATGGCAAGACGTTTTATTTAATAGCTAAGCTTGACTATCCGAGATTAACAGTAGAGATATCCTCAACGTATAACGTCATTGTGACTAGTCAAAACGACAGCTAGAGATATCTGTAATTCAGTTCTGACTATCCTAAATAACAGTTCCAGAAATCTCTAACCTCATTTTGACTAGTCAGAGTTGTTGTCATGACGTTGCTCATCAAGGCTTCCCATTGGATATCGGCCCAACAAAGAATCTGAGCAGTGTCAGCAGAAGCTTTTGCTAACTCGGATAGTTCGGTAAAGTGTGAAAGATATTCACAGATTCAAACTTCCCGGATCAATAACTCATAAAACACAACAACGTCTCTTTCTAACCGTAGTGAGGTAGACAACGAGCTATACAACCTCATTTTAATTACAACCAGCCTTTAGTCCTCCGAGCTGGACACATGACCTCGGTCTCTACGTGCCGCCGGCTGTGAGACGAGTGGTTCAGGGACCGCTGTGGATCCGATAGTTAGAAAATGACATGAAACAGAAAGAGCTCATCATCGAGGAATCTGTGGCCAACGAGAGCTTTGTTCACTAGAGAGTTGAGATAGAAATGTACAGCCTCTTGTAGACTTATTATCTCCAGACACACTTTATAAACCCAAACGGCTGCAGCGCAGCGCCATAGTATGTTTTTCCGCAATGTGAATTTTAGATATCCGTAATTAGAAACCCCGTACACATGAATGGCAAAAGTAGTTTGAATCGTACTAGTCAAAATGTAATTACGGATATCTAAAATAAGAGTTTTGACGAGGCAAAATGACGTTGCAGATATCTCTAATGAATATCCTGTCTAGCTATTAAATGTTAAAACTAGGGATGCACCGATACGCGTCCGAAACTGTGCTCATGTACTCTTACTCGCAAAACGGCTCCGATACAACGGCACCGATACCACTTTACGGGAGCGTGACATTAACCCCTCTTCACCATCTTTCGGGTCCTATCGCACGCGCTCACGCTCCACCTCCCCGACGGTGCGGACAAGACGGGCCGGTGGTGCCACCTCAGCCAGCGCGCGCCGGACCTCATTTTCATTACGCCACGGGGTTTTGCTTGCACCCTCTGACTCGCCAGGCGTTAGACTCCTTGGTCCGTGTTTCAAGACGGGTCAGGTGGGTTGCAGACATCGCCGCAGACCCCTGGCGCCTTTTACGTGGTCCGAGCCCCGCCCTGGGGGCACGACGCGGTTGAGGCGCACTAAGGACAGTCCGCCCCGGTGACACTTTGTCCACGGCCCCGGGAAGCACCTTCGCCCCGAGCCCTTCCAAGCCGACCTAGAGCTGGTCGCGGCGCACCGCCTCGTATGCGGGACTCCCCAGCCTGCCGTGTGTCGCTCACACCCTCCAGCTGGCTGTTAACGAGGGTCTTTTGGCACAGAGAAGTACTCGTATCGGTACTCGGTATCGGCGAGTACCCAAATGTAAGTACTTGTACTCGGTCTGAAGAAAGTGGTATTGGTGCATCCCTAGTTAAAACGGCTTGCCATAACGCACCGGGCTTTTCCATTAATCCCCCACTCCAATTTTAGTTATTACACGACTGTGTTGAATACTCGATTCTGATTGGTCTATCAAGGTGTTCTGCAGTCTGTATTTTCTGTATAACAGACCGTTGCTATGTATAACAGACTGTTGCTATGGGCGCAGCTCTGATGTCGGACTCTGGCGGACCGTTTTTGTGTCAAAATATTGATTTCTTCAGTAAGTAGCTGTGTAATAAGCGGGATAATGTACAGCTAGCGGGTCATTGTTGTGAAAGAATCCCCGACAGTTCGATGCTGCACCCCGACGTGCAACGATGACCGGCTCGCTCTACATTATCCCTTACATATCGAAAAAGAACAATGTAGATATATTGAATTGAATTGAATTATGACTATTCAGAATTAAATTGTAGATACCTGAAACTGGAACTACGGATATCCACAATTCATTTGCGGATATCCGTAATTAGAAACCCCCTACACATGAATGACAAAAGTAGTTTGAATCATACTAGTCAAAATGTAATTATGGAAATCTAAAATTAGAGTTTTGACTAGTCAAAATGACATAATAATAATGAATATCCTGTCTAGTTATTAAATAAACGGCTTGCCATAAGGATCACATCTAGGAAGAGGAGAGGAAGGAAAGGTGAAGGAAATGAAGAAAAGAGGAAACCGGGCAAAGAGGCAGATGGAGGAAAGAGGAGATGGAAAGAGTTTTTTACAGAGGAAAAGGAGGAGAGGAAAGAAGACAACTTATGTTACAGAAGTTGCATTTTCCATCCAGATGGTGGGGATGTTGTGCTTCATCTTTAGAAACGTACACACACACACACACACACCAAACACATGCAAACACGCATGTGCACACAAACTCACACACTCTTCCTCAAGGCTGGGAGAAAAGCGAGGCCGCGGTGCTAAAGCGAGCTGTTCGCTGCTGGAACAGAAACAGAGACTGACCTCCAGTGAGAAACCCAACATGACAGCGGTAGGACCGCTTCATATTTATCACACTGTAAATATTCTGAACTCATTTCTTTTTCTTCTTCTTCTGTGTCTCAATAAGCTCTGCTGCTGCTGCTGCTGCATTCATCCACACAGTCCTCTCTGTTACACGTTCTACACCACATGCTGCTGCAGCCTAACACATGTCACAGTCTCCAGAATAAAACTCCACGTTGCTGTATATCTACAATGTCTACTAGATAATATGTTCATATACAACTAATTTGCAATTTAGCATTTAACTGAAAGCGTGTTCTTCCCAAACCTTAACAGACGTGCTGTTGTAGCCTAAATCGAACCACTCAGGATGCGAGCCCTGGACTGGTGTCTAAATCCAGATCAGCGCCGTGCAAAGATGTTGTTACTGAACATAATCCAGATCCAGATCCAGGTCGTTTTACAATGCAGCCTAATTTGAGATGATCAAATCTTCATATTGTCTTACAGTTCATTCTCAAACAACTCCACGACCTGAGTAGCTTAGACGTCACTGAGCATGCTCAGCAATGTACTTCCTTTACACACCGGCAGCGTTTCTTTTGGCTGGACCACAGAGGGCCAGACGCAAAAGTCTGTCAGTGAGTGACTGAGTGATGAAGTTACATGATTGGTCGACCGAGTGTTGGAGTTTCCTCATTGGCCGTTGATCTTTAAAAAATGAAGAGGCGGGAACGGTCCTTTATGCAAATGAGCCAGCGCGACGAAACGTGGGCCGAGCTGTCAAACTAGGCGATCGGGTTCTAAAATGAAACGGGATTCAGCAGTGGCATCGCCTACTGTATTTCTCCCTCAAAATGTTTTCATAAGTAGATTTTTGGTGGATCGTTTAGACGGAGGAACAGAAAGTTTACGAGCAGGCCGCCATGTTGTTTCCTGTTTGAAAACCAGGGACCAATCAGGTGCATTCAACGATAGGTATACGTCACCTCTTGAACAGCCAGTTGAGTGGAGCAACGCGTCCCCTAGTGTCCTCGCCGGACCTGGTGGACATGTACCGCTGGATTTAACATTATAGACGTGACCGCTGACTATCTGTGTAGAAATCTTAGTCGATTAAAACCAAAACAACCGATTAGTTTACTAATCGACTAACAGGGGGCAGCCCTCAAATGCAACAGATTGACTTTTTGGTTTGTTTCTGGACAACAACGGAGCTCTACGGTAACAGGTGAAGATCAGGCTTTGACACACACACTATACTTGTTAGTAGGATATATTCATTGTTGTCTTCTCAGTGAAATTCTTAATGATAAAAGATTAAATAACATCTACCAAACTGCATCTCTCAGAGGTAATACTAACTCGGTTGAATTAATCTCAGCCGAATTCAAATGATAAAGTGAAGAAGTGTCAACCAACAGTCAGCCCAACAGAGCTCATCTCACATGGATAACTTTATCTCTCTTTCTCTTAATAAAAGGAAGATCCTCTTAACGTTAACGCTGACGGACAGATATTTCACAACATTTTTAAATACTCATCATCGTGCAACTAATCCATCAAACATTAGTGACAGAATTTTAATATTTTTTTTATTTTTTAAACTGTGTTGCACAGCTCATAAAGGAAGGAGATGCTATTCCATGCAATAAGATGAAGAATGGAAGTGTAATACTGTCTATAAATAACTTATCAGGATTAGATATAGAACAACATTTGTGCTTTTTTTTATTGTGCAATACGAGCTGCATTATCGTGTCACTTTTTTCTTAAATCTTCTCACACTATTAGATGCATTCATGTCGATTGACAGCCCTAATATAAATGCAAAAATAGTATAAATAAAAATGAAATATGGTATTTCTTGACATGTAAAACATAAATGCAGTATTAAGAGTATTGCACAGTTGAATTATTATATAATGTTGGGCTGCAGTTTGCCATGTTATGATTGGAGCATATTGTTTTATGCTAAATGCTGTCCCTGTGAGGGTTTCTGGACAATATCTGTCATTGTTTTGTGTTTTGTTAATTGATTTCCAATAATAAATATATGCATAGATATAGCCTATATTTGCTTAAAGCAGCATATTTGTCCACTCCAATGTTGATAAGAGTATTAAATACTTGACAAATCTCCCTTTAAGGTACATTTTGAACAGATAAAAAAAAAATGTGATTCAATATTTGAATGGATTGACAGCCCTGGATATAACATGTCATCACTGGAGCTCATAATAAACTGTGTGGATGCTTTATTCATGTCATGTCCTCTCATGTTACATTATGTTAATGTTTGGTAATGTTCCCCTCGGTCTTCTTTAGTTCTGAAAATGATACTTTCTGATCTCAGTGAGACTTAATTAGAACAAAGAATGTGTTTTCACAATATGCTGAAGCTCCATATGTCAGACATATTATTTCACAGACTGATCATGACCCCTCTCTCTCACAGCAGGAGCCAGGAAACCGTCTCACAGTCAGCTTGCTGCTTGAATGATGCATTTCAAATGGGATTAAAATCAATAATAGCTGACATGCACACAGACAGGGCCAGCTACTGTGGAGGAAGTCTGAGTAGCATTCATTCATATTAATACACACTGTGTGTGTTACCATTCATACCAATGACATGCTGAGATGTGTGCAGACAGAGGATGCTGAATGTATGTGGTTGTAATCTGCTTAATGAGGCTCCCTGAGGTCCATAATCTGCACAATACGGGTTAACGGTGGGGCGACGACTACTTTGCACGGATGCAAAATCACACAATTTGACATGATGCGTCATTCCACAGGTGATAATGTGCACATAGCTGTTGGCCTCGACCCGCTGCTAAACTGCTCAGTGCCTCGTTTATATGCGCTTTCAGTTTGTGGAGCCGTGTTTGCCCTATTTCACCGCGTTGTCCTGCTGCGGTCATGTTTGGTAATCATCTCAGAAAGATGCTGAAAGATCCTGAAAGCGACTTCTCTACCAGGTACCATCCGCTCCGAATAACACACACCGGGAAGCAAAACTAGACCTCACTATCTAATGCTGCTAACGGCCTTCAAATGACATCACCAGTAGCAAAGAACCAATCAAATTGCAGCAGTGCAACAGATATTCAAACTTGTGCCCTCCCCTTTCATTACCTAACAGTGGTGTAATGTAACAAAGTAATCATACTTCTTTGAAGTATTTATAGCCTACTTAGTTACAGTAAGTATTTTTTGGGAGTATCTGTGCTTTACTTGAGTTTTTATATTTCTTTGAACTTTCACTTTTACTCCGATACATTTCCTAAAATAAAATATATACTTTTACTCCGATACATTTCCTAAACATAATATATACTTTTACTCCGATACATTTCCTAAACATAATATATACTTTTACTCCGATACATTTCCTAAAATAAAATGTATACTTTTACTCCGATACATTTCCTAAAATAAAATATATACTTTTACTCCGATACAGTTCCTAAATAAAATGTATACTTTTACTCCGATACATTTCCTAAAATAAAATGTATACTTTTACTCCGATACATTTCCTAAATAAAATATATACTTTTACTCCAATACATTTCCTAAATAAAATATATACTTTTACTCCAATACATTTCCTAAATAAAATATATACTTTTACTCCGATACATTTCCTAAATAAAATATATACTTTTACTCCGATACATTTCCTAAATAAAATATATACTTTTACTCCAATACATTTCCTAAATAAAATATATACTTTTACTCCAATACATTTCCTAAATAAAATATATACTTTTACTCCGATACATTTCCTAAATAAAATATATACTTTTACTCCGATACATTTCCTAAATAAAATATATACTTTTACTCCAATACATTTCCTAAATAAAATATATACTTTTACTCCAATACATTTCCTAAATAAAATATATACTTTTACTCCGATACATTTCCTAAATAAAATATATACTTTTACTCCGATACATTTCCTAAATAAAATATATACTTTTACTCCAATACATTTCCTAAATAAAATATATACTTTTACTCCAATACATTTCCTAAATAAAATATATACTTTTACTCCGATACATTTCCTAAATAAAATATATACTTTTACTCCGATACATTTCCTAAATAAAATATATACTTTTACTCCAATACATTTCCTAAATAAAATATATACTTTTACTCCAATACATTTCCTAAATAAAATATATACTTTTACTCCGATACATTTCCTAAATAAAATATATACTTTTACTCCGATACATTTCCTAAATAAAATATATACTTTTACTCCAATACATTTCCTAAATAAAATATATACTTTTACTCCAATACATTTCCTAAATAAAATATATACTTTTACTCCGATACATTTCCTAAATAAAATATATACTTTTACTCCGATACATTTCCTAAATAAAATATATACTTTTACTCCAATACATTTCCTAAATAAAATATATACTTTTACTCCAATACATTTCCTAAATAAAATATATACTTTTACTCCGATACATTTCCTAAATAAAAT
>CAKALU010034942.1:0-13649 GCA_916700995.1 Hozukius guyotensis
TCTGGTTCGATAGTTCTGGTTCTGAGGAATAGATCGATAGTTCTGGATCGATAGTTCTGGTTCTGAGGAATAGATCGATAGTTCTGGTTCTGAAGAACAGATCGATAGTTCTGGTTCGATAGTTCTGGTTCTGAGGAACACATCGATAGCTGTTTCTGGGCCTTTATATTTATCTGCTCTATAGCTGGAGCTCTTCGGTCATATGTGAATATTGATCAGTATTCATTGTGTTTATTACTGTTTCAATGTTAATATTTAGGTTATTTATAACATGGTTATATGGCAATAATACAATAATAAATAAATATGTAATATTTATATATTTATGAATGTATAATTAATCATAATTTTTGAAGTAAAACTCCCAGTAACCAGTCAATATGGCCAAAACATGGAGAGCGCCTGAGTATATCTCTATAGATTGTATCCTAACTGTATTTCTAGTGTATTTCCATCAGATTTATACATTATATATATTATAATATTACATATTATATAGTTGTAGTCAGAGTGGAGGAGAAGACATTCAGTTGACATCTTGGTTTTAATGGTGATATTGTCTTTCAAATTTAGACTTTATAGTAGTCTCCTATTGCGTCTCCAATGTAATCTCAATGGCAGCAGAGTTTAGTTTACTTACAACTTTTTCATATTCCTTAGCCTCTTACCTTTCAAAAGAGACCAGATATATGCATAGAAGCCTCATGGCTGAGGAGCTACTCCTGATTCACTTTGGCTCGTTATTTTAGGTGTTTTTTCTGAGGGCTCTGATTTGGCTATAGGGCTCAACAGGATAATGTATACCCAGCAGACTACACACTGCTGTACCCAACAGTCAACACTACTCTTAACTGTTAAATATTTCATGGAAACACACAATATAACAGCCAGCGCTGCAAAATCCTACAAGGAGACATATTCAAATTTAGCATTGTGATGCAACATGTTGAAGACACACAATATAATGTCCTGTTGGATGGTCACATTCAGCAGTCAAGGCTAATACTCTGATAGCTGCTATTTTAAGGGCGTTTTCACATAAGGGACAATTGATCCGTACCGTGGCCGAGTACGATTGCCCCCCCTCTCTGGTCAGCTTTCATATTAGTAAAGTTGTTCCGTACTCGAGTACACTTCATCATCAATGTGTATGTGTTTATGTTGAGATCAGCTGTTCTAGTGGCGGAGCATCGTAAAACACTTCATTCAAACTGGACAGAAACTAAATCAAACTCACCTATACTGTCGTCATTAGTCTTTCCAACAATCACCAACTCTGGTTTGGCCAAAATAAACTCTGATTTCACCGATTTTGATGTGAAAATATGCCGACTCTACACGTTATCCCCCCCCCCTCCCCCCCCTTCTCTCGCTCTCTGCCCGCTGAACAGCTGAGCGTCTCTCGGTCTTCGCAGACAGACCATTAAATCAGCTAAATAAAATAACAAAAATCACTCAACCTCATCACCTATTGTCTATATTTTAAGGAACATCTCGCCGGCCTTCCTGCTGTATCATCCACAGCCTTGCAGTTCTGAGGATGAGATTTACGCATGATGCGCGCATATACAGACATACTGTAGATATGAAACAGTTTTATATGTATACAGATTTTGGAGGAGACCGGCGGCGTTGAAAAAAGCCCGCCCTTTCTAAACTACTTGCTAACTGCTAACGTTACTCGCGTTAAATAGCGGTCCACTTCCGTGTATCGGTACGGTTGGCTTTCACACCTGATGTGAACCGTAACCGAGTCCACATGATCCGTACTTTAGACCACCTTTTCAAGTGGACTCGGGTACGGATCGACGAACCTTGCGTACGGTACGGAGCATTCACACTAATCAATCGAACTGGACTTTGGGGACAAGTGTACTCGGATCCGGGCCCGGGTCCCTGATGTGAAAGAACCCTAAGATATGAGTAAAGTGATTCTGTAGAGAAGATATGCTAACATTCATCCTGTGTGTGTGTGTGTGTGTGTGTGTGTGTGTGTGTGTGTGTGTGTGTGTGTGTGTGTGTGTCTCCTGTGCAGGCTGGAAGCTGAATCCAGTGGTTGGAGCGGTATATGGCCCTGACTTTTATGCAGGTAAAGAATCACACAGTCCTGTACTGTAGAATCCTTCTTTCTACTGCTCACGCTTTATATCCTCCCTTCTTGTTTCATCTTCATCTCTTTCCCTTTGTCTTCCTCCTGTGTGTTGTGTGAAAGACGTGTGAGCTTCCACCTCGTGAGTTGGATTCATCCTGACACAGATTACAGATTTACGGGTTCCGTGTGTGCAGTTTGAAGTGGCAGCTCAGTTTCATTTGGTAGAAGTGCTGAGACCGTCCGCTCCCCTTAACTGCTCTACTTTTTGCTCATTAGTCTGAAATCTGTTCATTCCCAGACAGCTTTACAGCACTCCTCTAAATAACCAGCCTGACAGAGAGAGGCCATCCATCTTTTTTATTTCTCCTTCCCTCTTTTCCTGTTTTTCTGCCTCCTTCTCGCCATCTATCCCTCCATCCAGCCAACCAAACACAAACCTCAGATGACCTCCAAACCCTCTATCACAGTTTCCCATGCTCTGCTGCCTGTGGATATATCCCGTCTGTGGGTGTGTGTATACAGTATGTGTGTGTTTTTGTGGTGTAGCTCTATGTTGATTTACAGACATGTATATTTATGCATTTATATATTTTAGGTGCATACAAAACAAAAACTGATCCATCTGTCCAACAGCACACACACACACACACACACACACACACACACACACACATACACACACACACACATACATCCCTAAATAACAGTACTGTCAGTGTTACACTAGCTGGTCTAACAATAGTCTACCTTTTTATTACATTCATTCTCTATCCTCCTAGACCCAGACTCACTTTACACTTTACTCACTTTAATGGTGCCTTAATGCACGGGCTTACCGGGGCTTAAGTCCCAGGCCCCGAGTACCAGGGGCCTAACGAGACATGAGCTTAAAAAATGTTTATATATATATATATATATATATATATATATAAAATTACAATATTATATATTTGCACCGCCGCCGCCATGAACCTTGAATATTGGACCAGGGATGTCACAGAGGTTTCCGGTGCATAGCTATCAGCGCACTCAGTCCCTGCCCTGTTTTTATGGGTGGGCCCTGACAATCTTAATCATTTTTTGGGGGACTTTTTAATGTGATAATGGATTCATGTTGAATAGCTTAATATTATGTAGGTTTATATGTTAAAAGACAACCATTAAATAATATCCTTATTTACTGTATATTTTTTCTTTGGTTCAGTGGATATAAATTAACTGTGACGTGATAGTGCAGCCTGTTATCTATAAGAATGGCAAGTCATGTAGTCATTATTAAATCTTACATTTCATACACAAACAGTCTGAGGCCTCATTCAGTTATTAGTGCAAAACAAAGTCAGTGAAACAGCGACATGGTGACAGCAGCATGATCAGAACCACGGACAGCAGCATGATCAGAACCACGATCAGCACCACGGACAGCACCACGATTAGCAGCATGATCAGCACCACGGACAGCAGCATGATCAGAACCACGATCCGCACCACGGACAGCACCAAGATCAGCAGCATGATCAGCACCACGGACAGCACCATGATCAGCAGCATGATCAGCACCACGGACAGCAGCATGATCAGCACCACGATCAGCACCATGGACAGCACCACGATCAGCAGCATGATCAGTACGACGGACAGCACCATGATCAGCAGCATGATCAGCACGACGGACAGCACCATGATCAGCGGCATGATCAGCACCACGGACAGCACCAGGATCAGCAACATGATCAGAACCACGGACAGCAGCGCTTTCAGCACCACGGACAGCAGCACAACCAGAACCACGGACAGCAGCACGATCAGCAGCACGATCAGCAGCACGGACAGCAGCACGATCAGCAGCACGATCAGCACCACAGACAGCAGCACAATCAGCACCACGAACAGAGGTCAGCACCACGGACAGTAGCCTGGACAGGAGTACTACACATCACACAAGCAAGACTCAGGGGACATTTCATTATACTCTCTCACATATCTAATACTCCATATTTGCAAACATAAACTGAAAAAGACCCAACATTTTGAACGACAGGAAAACAACTTACACAAAAATGATATGAATAATATGATTGTGGCCAACTTACTCACTTACACTTACCAGGAGAAAGCACTTCTGAAGGTGAGACTATAGCTGGTGTTATACCAGTTTTTATACCGGTTCTTCACCTGCGATGTTTGCAGGTTTTTAACTGAAAAGACTGATCGTCTTGTGTTGCCGCTGTTCACACAGGCCTTCTTGGCTCACTAACCTAGCTTTGTCTTGACTAATGGTTGACGCATTGTCTTATAATGATGACTTTCATATTCTGTTTACTGATGAGGAGGGCACTCAATTTAATATGTGTCGCTGTCCATTGACGGGTTCTGAAATAATGTTTCAACGGCATATTGTGAAAGGAGGGAAGTAATATTAAGGCACAAGGCACTTATGTGTACAGTAAACAGTACGTAGATAGTAATAATCCAGCCCTTTTACCCAATTACAGTAAGTGTCTCTCTGACCCATTAACCTTTTCAACCCACAGAGTAGCAGCACGTTTACTAGGCAGGGCTTATCGCTTCCTTTCTCCCATCCTTCCTTCCTTCCTTCCTTCCTTCCTTCTGTTACTCCTTCCTTCCTTCCTCCCTCCCTTCTACTGCAGTCCAGTCCCAAACAACATCTTCCAATATGGGCCCAGTTTGTGACATGATTGTGGCATTATGTCACTCAGCTAAAGGTCCAATCACTTTGGAAAGGTCCACAGAAATGGATCACACTTTGAGCCTGTATCAGGCCGAAGTGTCTGAGAAGAAATGCTTCACATCTACGGTGATATTAACCTAAACTGTCCAAAATGACTTGACAGACAGAAGACGTGTGGTAGATACAAGTCTTTACTGGTTTCATAATAGATTAGAATAGATAATAGATATAAATGAACAGTGAGAACATTTTACACAGCGATACAATTCAAAGAAATTAAATATAAATATTTTCAATATATTCTTTTATCCATTTCACTTATCCAGACTTTTTGCATTTGTCCACATTTATTATAAGTCAGCACTGATGTTTTACACTGGTAAAGTGATGGGAAACTGGCAAAGCTACAAATTCTGTTTGAGTTAAAGCAAAATGTGTTTTAAGGCATTCCTCTGTAGGGGCCCAGAGAGGGGAGACAATATCGGTCTAAACAGTAAGGAATAACAGATGCATGAAAGGAGCTCATGTTAATTTCCCAAATGATTTATTACTCCAAGAGGCCTTTCAATGAAGCCACTGAACTTGTTGTTGAGCTGAAAATGTTTGTCTATTGCCTTCCGTTGATTGACTTTCCAAACATTTCTCTGCTTCAACAATATTCCATGTTTAGCAAAGAACACTTTCATTATAGTCTATTATTTTCCAGACATGCTCAATACATGTCTTAAAGTTGACTAATATTTACAGTGAAGTGTAGCTACATAAATACACTAAACCCTAACCTTAACCACTGCTCATTCATCATACATGTAGATGACTTCCATCTTTTTGTCTCTCATCAATTCACATTTTAGACATTTCCAGAGACTTCCAGTAACGCAGCAGGTTTCTCTCTCCACCGCTGTAACAACATTAGAACCAGTGAACCGGTTCTGCTTCTCATACCAGTATTAGAAAACCCACACTCACACATACTCAGTCCGTCTTGCTAATTTATAGGATGCTAATGCATGGAGTGATCCTAAAAGCACCACTAAAGTTTGCCAAGCCTAAACGACACCATATGCCGCTCTTTCTCCCAGGAGGAGGGAGGGATGGATGGATGGATGGATGGATGGATGGATGGATTGATAGATGGAAGGATAGAAGGATGGAAAAGTGGGAAAAATACACAAAAGAAAATAGGGAAAATCAGCTATGCCGTATCGTGTCCGCCCTCTCTATGTGTTCATACCTTCTCCTCGTTACATGAATCTTTCTTGTGGCTCAGGTCTACTGGCATTCATTCACCCACATACACAGTATAGTCTATATCCACGCCTCCACCCTGCATGCCTTACTGCATTCCTACAGGCATTCCTTCTCTATCTCTCTCCTCTCATCACTCTCTCTCTCCTCCACTGTATGAAAAATGAAAAATTCCCACCTGTAAGTGAAAGTGCGTTGGATTGGGATTTCTTCTGGAATAATTATGAGTGCATTTAATCTAGTTTGAGGAGGAAGTAAAGCAGGATGTAAAGGGGGGTGTAAGGGCGATTAATCACTCTTTATCAGACGGCTTTCCCAGCACCCATCAGCTGAATCGGCCTCCATAAATCCTGGCCAGCTGACAGTGCACTCCATCTCCATTGCCGGGCTCGGCTACAGGTTTATTGTGCACAAATCCCATTCAGAAGAATGACGGATGACCTCCACATGCATACACAGCCATGCTCACACACTCATGAATACCCGTATGTAGGTGCACATGCAATAATTTAAGCATAGATGTACAGTCTGACTGGTGCATTTACACTCAGGTATGCACCGAAACAAGCAGACACTCATAGTTACACATAGCTACACTCTCATAGACACGGATACTATGAGTTGTTAAATAAAAGATGAAGCTATCACATAATAGCCAGGAGTGTGGTCTGTTTGAACAACGCCTGCACTCCTCCAGGGCCTTTCAGCAGTGCTAAACAATAGAAATGGATTCAGGCTCAAATTATTGTAAAGTAAAGAGGGTGCACATATGTAGTGCATCTTAACGTCCTTGCATCCAAACTAATTGCTGGTAAATCCTAAGGCCAACTTTAAGTTTCCACAGCTGAGCATTATGTCCTCTCACTGCAACCTCTGGTCAAATGGTTCTATCTTAAATCAGTACCACTTAAAGCTATATCGTATATCGGTAGGTAATCTTGAGAAACTAGCAGTGGAGGCTGGTCCATAGAGGCAGAGGAGGTTGCTCCTCCTCTATTTTTTTGAGAGGAAAGAGGGAGATCAAAATATAAGAAAGAGTAACTGTTTGAGTTAAACCGTTACCAAATCTCAGAATCTCTTATAAGATAATTTTTCTCTCTTCTTTGGAAAAAATCCATTATTCAATTCCTGATTAATTAACTATGTTTCCGCTGTTGCAAATGACCACTTGTGATTTAAAGGTAATTTTTAGGGGACCAGATTGAATTCATTAAGTCCGTTAACTTTGCCATTCTCTGTGTTAAGCTGTTGAAATGAAATCCAATACTTCCTGCAGACATTTCAGAATAAAACGAAGGGACATGCTTATGCCCCTAGAATGGTGAGAAATGGGTACAACGCATCGATGTTACTTTTGCCATAACAGCAATTTAAAATGACAAATGGTAACAAATTAGGAAACAAGAAACCCTACCATTAATATACAATAACCATACAATAAAATAAACAATAAAGATAACATGGGGGACCTGAAATCAAGTCCTAAAATCTAATAAGTGCCTTTCTTACAGTAAATAAAGGCCTGTCCTCAGGTCAGGTAAATATGTGCTGTAGCACAACACACACACACACACACACACACACACACATACACATTCGCATACACAACATGGTATGCAGCTCTGATGAGAATGGAGACCAGACTTCCTCTAATGTTTTTTGATCAGAGTTTGCATAATAGCCTTGGCCTATGTGAGGTGTGTGTGTTTGTGTGTGTGTGTGTGTGTGCGTGTGTGTGTGTGTGTGTGTGTGTGTGTGTGTGCGTGCGCTAATGTGTGTGCTTGAGTAAAATAGACTGCATAGGCATGAAGGACAATGAGGGAAATGTAATACTGATTGATTGACTGTGTCCTAGACTGACTATATGCAAAGCAGGACAAATGTGTGTGTGTGTGTGTGTGTGTGTGTGTGTGTGTGTGTGTGTGTGTGTGTGTGTGTGTGTGTGTGTGTGTGTGTGTGTGTGTGTGTGTGTGTGCGTGCGTGCGTGTGCGTGTGCGTCGGTGTGTGCGTGCGTGTGTGTGCAGGGCTTGGCAGAGCAGCTCTCCAGAACACAACAAATAAGATTAAAATGTAAAATGCAGGCAGGGAAGTAACAAGGCAAGCAGCTCAGGCCTTTTTAACATATGCAGGAAAATTTGCAAGTTGGAAGGGCGACATCAGATCAGCTCTGGGCTTCGTCATACTGGAGCACCATCTCTGGTCCAAGGCCGGCCGAGATCACTGTCAGCTATAGACCCCACCTTTTCAAACTGATGTTTTAAAAGCCAGCAGTGATTTGTGGTGATGTTTCCATACAGTAGTGTGACCGTAGCCATGCTGTTCAGCATTTGCAGCTGTTATTTGTATTGTGGCTTTAACATAAGGTAAGATTTATTTATCCTCAGGGGGGGGAGCATGATATATGACCATTTAACATTCTTTGACAGCAAATGGGGGCGGCACGGTGGTGCAGTGGTTAGCTCTGTTGCTTCATAGCTAGAGGGTCGCAGGTTCAATCCCGGCTTGGGGTCCTTCTGTGTGGAGTGAGCATGTTCTCCCAGTGTTAGCATGTTCTACCCGTGTCAGCGTGGGTTTTCTCCGGGTTCTCCGGTCTCCTCCCACAGTCCAAAGACATGCAGGTTAGGTTCATTTTTGAGAGTGAATGGTTGTCTGTCTCTATGTGTCAGCGACCTGTCCAGGGTATACCCCTCCTTCACCTAATGTCAGCTGGGATCGGCTCCAGCACCCAGCGCCACCCTGAACAGGATAAGAGGTTACAGATGATGGATGGATGGATGGGTGGATGGATGAAAGCAAATGCTCACGGTTTTGGGCCGTATACTGTGTAGTATATTTTTGGATACTTGAAAGGAATCTGTCTTCCCATAGACAGTCACACTAGCATTTATAATGGTGTAAGTGCTATGATAGATATGTATCAATCAAATACATCATATCCATAATATGAGACACCAATATGCTGCTTTGAATAAGGCCGATGCTGGATCCATTCAGCCCCAGATTGAATGTGAATACCAGAAGCAGCAGATTGTGGCTGCAGTTGCAGTTTATATTGCTACATTAAAAAATCAAAGATTTCTGTGTAGTTTTTGCTTGAATACTACGGAATGTTATCCGATGCAAATTTGTCAGATATGGCATTTGCAATCCCTTCAACTCTGGATGACAGTGTGATCTTTATGGAAAACCATTTCTGTTAAACGTGATGTAGAATTGCCTTTAATTTTGCTTCTCTCATCTCCAGTAAGGGCTGCGTTTGAACAGGCTTTGCATCCATTACTGAAGTTCTTCAACTTTTATTGCCACTCATTCTGCCACTCCAGCTGATGTCATCATTGTCAGATTTTAGTGGATCTGCTCACTGAGAATGAATGTAATTCACTCTAATATCTTGAAACGTCGCTGCTGTAATGCAGCATGTAGATTTTATGATTTTCAGAGGATCGATTTGAAGCCCAATTAGTTGGAGGCACCACGATAAAGCCTTGTGTCCTGGAATAGAAGTGTGATGCATTAAACACAGTGGCGCCTACACACACACACACACATCGCACACACACATCACATCACATCACATATTACTCATCACTTTTCTAAAAAACACAATTTTATAACTGTACTTTTGTTCTTATCATGAGTGACTCCAGCTAACATCCCATTGCTGCCTACATTAACAGATAAGATGTACAGTATGTGTGTGTGCAGCCTGTGTAGCATTTTGTGCACGTGTGTATCAGTGGATGTTGTTGTTTGTTTGTTTTATGGGCCTGCTGGCTGTCAGGCCGAGGCCCTGCCATGATTCATGGGTTATTACAGCACCGCCGTAGCATGCACGAGCCATAGCTCATCATCAGATTGCACTCGTATACGTCACACCACCGGCAACATGCACATACACGTGTCCTCATGCTCACTCATATGCACACACACACAAACTGAATGCCTGCTGGCACACACATACACACACAATAAAGGAGGAATGAATATTAAGAAAGCGAGGGGAAGTGGGGGCATCGGGGAAATTGATCTTTTGCTCAGAATATATCACCAATGGACTGTGTGCCGGCTGTGTGGCATATTAATGCCGTGTGCCTAGTTAGAGTAGGAGGAAACAGACGCAGCAGAGGACAGAGGATCTCCATCACAGACGGAGAGAGACGGAGCGTTTCTGTCCCAGAGCACTTACAGTGGAGCATGTTGCTGCTGCAGACAGCAGGTGTACTCATCCATATCCGGGACCTCTCAGAGCTCTGAGGGTGCTCAGGAGGTGATGCAATATATTTAGAGTTTAACAGGACTCCTTTTAAGGCAGGGGTCAGCAACCTGCGGCTCCACAGCCACATGTGGCTCTTTAGCTCCTCTCCAGTGGCTCCCTGTGGATTTTTAAAAGTGGAAATGAATAACTTTTTTTTGATTATATTTTCATTTTTATTTATCATAGTTGTAGGTCTATAGTACGACGGTACGACGGAGTATAAGGGCCACATTGAGGAAAAAAAATAAATCTGAGATTTCGAGAATAAAGTCATAATATTATAAAGTACTAATTTTACGTGATTTTTTCTTTTTCTCGTAAAGTTATGACTTTATTCTCGTAATATTACAACTTTTTTTCTTGTAAAGTTATGACTTTATTCTTGTAATGTTACTACTTTTTTCTTGTAATATTCTGATTTTATTCTGTAAATCTCAGATGTTTTTTCCCTCAATGTGGCCCTAATACTCCGTAGTACATTTGCACTTGAGCCCTCACTGCATTAGACTTATATACTATATACTTAGACTATAAACTGTGTTACCTTCATCACAATGATCAAATGTTTTGCGGCTCCAGAGAGATTTTTTTTTTTTTCTTGCCTAAAATGGCTCTTTTGATAGTAAAGGTTGCTGAGCCCTGTTTTAAGGCATCTGTTTGAGTTTACAGGCCACAGGTCGTTCTATATATCCTCATATAAATCTATTATGTATACATAAGTGTCTTGATTATATAATCACGTTAAGGAAGTTTGAACTTTTGTACAACGGTGTATTAGAGCCACTGTAGGTAAAATAAAAAAATTGGGGGGAGGCGGGTAATATTCCAAGAAAAAATAATATTTCCGAGATTAAAGTCGTAAATTTAGGATAAAAAACTCGGAAAATAGTGGAGTGCAAAACCGTGCTAATGTCAGCCACCGTCCTGATGTAGTGTTCTTATGTTAAAGATGGCCTCTGAGCAAGGAGAAGGTCCTTAAATATACACACATGTGTTGTCTTTCATCTTCTTTTTGTGTTTTAGTAACTACTGATATTGTAGAATTTACAGGGAAGTAGAGATGAACAACACTAGAAGACGTTAACACTGTGTTACCATAGTAACATACTGACCCTTTTAACTGTCACTGTGTCAGTGTTAAGGTACAACGATACAGAAAAGGCACAGAACATACTGGAAGTGCTTGTGTTGAACCAGATTATGGTGAATGAAGGACGTCTAGAATACCTGCTTAGCCTGCTGCCGCCACCCGGCCCCGGATAAGAGGATATGGATGGATGGATGGATGGATGGATGGATGGATGGATGGATGGATGGATGGATGGACGGATATGGATGGATGGATGGATGGATGGATGGATGGACGGATATGGATGGATGGATGGATGGATGGATGGACGGACAGACGGACAGATGGATGGATGGATGGATGGGTTTTGCACTAATTTTTTTTTTTTTTCTTGTAAATTTACAACTTTATAATCTTGCAAATTTGTCAGTTTGTTCTCATAAATTTGCCACTTTAATCTCAGAGAATATCCAATTTTCTTTTTTGTAAATTTACGACTTTAATCTCGAGTTTTTTCTTGGAATATTATCCCTCTCCCTCGGCTCCGCTTTTTTTTACTACGTACTTTCTTCTTTTACTTTCGAACTTTTGAGTCTTTAGAAGTAAAATAATTAAGCTGTGCAATAGCAGCTAACTAGGTATTTTCACATGTTGGTGAAATGTTTACTGAGGTTAAATATGAGATCATTTTAAATGCACCACATATGAAAATAACTTTTAATCTGTTTTACTAAACCAGCTTGGGCTCCTCTCTGAAGACTTCTAATGTAGTAATCCATCCCAGTGATGGATTATACACCTTCACTGTGTTACAGGAACAGTTACAGTATGTACATTCAGATTTAAAGCATGATACCAGCTATAGCCTGTACAATCATATGAGGATTAAACCCAGATTGTACATAGTTACAGTTTTAAACTACACCTGGAGTGACTACTGGAGGAAAATTAAATGAATTTCTACCTTTACAGTGTGCATGGCTGTAAACAGACAGTAGTGTCAGTTCTAACTGGTAAGTCAGTCGAGAATCAATGGATGAAACTGGAGTCAACAACTGTATTAAGGGTTTGTATTTTTGAACCCCCGCTGTATTATGAGGTGAATTCAATTCAATTTGATTTCAATTTAACTTGACTCCTTTTAGGCCAGTGACCGAAGAATGCAGTAATTCTTTCTTCTTTGCTGCACATTACTTAAGACATGTATGCCCAGAATCCAGACAACGCGTGTGCGTGCGTGCGTGCATGAAGCCCTTGCTCCCCTGTTGACTGAAGGTTGAACAGGGACCTTCAGATAAACCAGCTCACATCACATCACCATGCCACCTCGTGCCTGTAGGGGTGACCCTTGTGTGTGTGTGTGTGTGTGTGTGTGTGTGTGTGTGTGTGTGTGTGTGTGTGTGTGTGTGTGTGTGTGTGTGTGTGCGTGTGCGTGATGAAGGATGATCTTAGGATGAATCTGCCTCTCCAAACAATACAGGCCATCTGCTTTGTGTCCCTGCTGCCAAACGCTGAGCCGGACCTCCACGCAGGAGCTCACCTCTCTCTCTCTCTCTCTCTCTCTCCCTCTCTCTCTCCCTCACACTGTTTCATCCCAGGAACGTCTCCTCTTCATCCCTCCATCCTCTTTGATATTTTGCTATACCCTGTCAAGTTGTTCTTGTCCACACATTAGAATCAGAATGAAGATGTTTGTCTGAATCAGCATTTGGGATGCAAAGACGGTTGTGTCGTGAAAAATAAATGACTAAAGCTCCCCTACATGCCATTTTTGAAAATACATAAGAAAAAGAAATCACAACTGACACGTTGGCCTCAAGTGCATTTACACTTTGCCACCAGGATAGTTGCAATCACATGCAAAAGAAGGGCAAACAGCACTCAGCTATAAATCCTTATGGGTATGTTTGCGCTGTAATATCATTAGTACAATATCTATATAGATATAGATAGATAGATATATATATCTATATCTATATATATATAAATCAGACCTTGATGGGCCTTTCGGACCCAACAGCACCACTGCACTCTGAATCCCATTATTTCCAATGGCTTATGTAGCGCCTCGACAGCTTCTCACTGCGTCAAGCAAAGCGTGGGCCCAGCAAGCGCAGCTCAAACCGGGTTGTGTCTGAGAGATCAGGAGACGAGGAGACGAGGAGACGAGGAAACAAGGAGACGAGGAGATGAAGCAGATAACGCTGGCAAAGGATACGCAATTCATGGTGCTGTCTGCCCCTTAGTGTTGTAACATAATGAGTTTCTGAATACCTCTCTCTCTCTCTCTCTC
>CAKALU010034943.1:0-34191 GCA_916700995.1 Hozukius guyotensis
ACTTTGTAAAGGCAGCAGCAGTATGTACTAAAAGTAAAAAGGAAAACTATACGATTTGGAACGTAGCCATTGTATATATCTTTTTTTTTTTTTTTTTACTTGTCACCACAGGAAAAGCACAGGTGTAACACATAACACTTAAGAATGGCTTCATTGTATTAACGTGTCCCAGTGAACCACCACTGACAAAACCAGGAGCCTGAACTGGAACACCTAAATGGATCAGAGCCATTGTCAATGTGATTAACTACACCTGTGTTTCTTATCCTATGACGAGCCAAAATGTCAGCTGTGAAAACGGACAACGGGAGGGTGAGATGTGTTGTGTTTCTTCCTCATTTTGAGCAAGGAGGGTGAAAAGAGGAGATGTCACGTGTCATCAACGCGTCATATCTTTGGGGTACAACACATGCACAGTAAAATCTGATCTGCACTCACCGAAATTAAGCCAATAGCAACGCACAACCGCAGCTCCAGTTACACTGCACATGCGTCAATCCCCAGAACTCAAAACCATGTCCTTGATTTTGACAGACCTTTTTAGGATTTGCTCTCCATGTTTTTCCAGTAGATCTAGGAAAATAAGAAGTGTAGGTCTAATTTATGCAACTGAGCAATCAGCTGCCACATCTAGCATTCCTGCCTGCTCCTGATGATAGTTTTAAAGTTAAACTCAAAGCTTGAAACTGCAGTAATGCCTTTTTTGTCATTTTAATCTTCTTATAGGTTAGAATATGGCTGGGCAATATCACAATACATATCGACAAAACAATATAATTTATATAGTTTCTATCACGATATAGGCTAGGCCAATATTTATTTATTTTTTTCTCTATAATTTCACTTAAAACTGTTATGATAATTTTGCACTGAAGTTCTTAAGAGAAAAAGTAAAGTATTTAATTCACACAGGAGTTTACACAAATAGGCTTTACCATGTGGTTATTTCATATACTATTTATTTATTTATTGAATTACCAGAAAACATAAAAGCTGTCGTTATATACTGTATATTGTTATCGATATATGAAATTATCGATATCGTGATGGAATATTTTGGTTGTATCATAAGTGTGATGCCTTTTTAGAAGTGAAAACCAGTGTTTTTTAAGGCTTGTTTGATTAGTAAAAAGTCCCTGATTATCAGTAGTTGATGAATAATATTTAGATATAGATAAGCACATGGATTTCAGTTTGAATACTGACTGATCTCACGCACATGAGCTGATTTTTGATAATCTAATCTACCATGCAAGCTGTATGCAGGCCAGACACTCATAGTGCTGCCAAAGTCTGGAGGAAAATCTGTTCAATAAACTCACTAATTAAGGTCTATAGGGTTCATCTCTGATTTAAATGTTTTATACTGATGATAAACTCCACCCAAATTCTTCCTAAAAATTATATAAAAGGAGACGGCACCCAGCATAACACTAGCGCCTATTGTTTTAATCATATGGGAGACGTCTGTGTAATAGTTATATTCTGTGATGTAATGTTTATATAGCATACGTTAGACATCTGTGCTGTAATTCTTACAGCAGAGTGGAAACAAAGGCTGGCAGCAGACTCGGTGACATCTTGCACTGAGTTTGTCTGACATGGAAAATCCACTGAAAACAGCCCGATAGAAAACGTTCATGCATATTGTCAGATTTTAATCAAAGTCACTTTCTTTGAGACATTCAGAAGCTCGTTATTCTGCTCTGTCCCGTCCGATGTCCCCACATTATGTCACACACGATTAGCACCAGGACACCTAGCCTGCAGCCTGTCCACATTTCCTGAGGATTAGCTGGTGTCTAATATTTTCCAAGATAGCTCACTCCATTCGTGCATGTGACATAATGCAACATATGAACATCTGGGATTAGTTAGCCGTGCTCTGCATATTCTTTTCTCTCTTTTTTTTCCATCACAGGGAGGGAGTGAGGTGCTCTGTGCTTTTTTGCAAATAGCCACTGTCCACAGGGTGAACCCGTTGATCCCAGCAGCAATATCTGTTGTATAACCGACTGTGAAATAAAAGAATACAGAAGTTCAATTAGAGTGTTACAGAATATCCCTTTTGGTGAAAGCTTAGAGAGCACATTGTCAGGAAGTAAACCACGACAGTTTACAGATCAGTAACAGAAAGACAAAGAGTCCACTTTTATACATTTAAATTGTTTACTTTCATTTAGAATGAAACAAACAAGGTGTCACTGTGCTGTACTGGTGGAAAGTTACACATAGTCTTTGTCTTTTCAGTGTTGCCATGACATTTATATAAGACTCTTTGAGTGAAAGACCCTTTCTGGTTGCTTAAGATGAGCTTGCAATCTGCACTGAGACTCTGATCACCATCAAAGAACAGCTTCATATTATTAACCATTAATTTAATCTGCACTGAACTTTATATGACCCATGAAACAACATTTTATATTTTATTACGTTCCATGCTTTGAGGAACTGAAGGCACCTTGTGCAAAAGAAACACTGGTTGTCACAAATACGTGTAGTAGACTTTCTTTTGGACACACACACGCAGATATCTGAACACACATGGTTATATCAAAAATGATTATTTACATAAAACCCCTTTGCTAGAGGCCGTGGATTGATGAGCAAGACGGTGAGCAAAGCGTTTCCCTGACTCTGACATATTCTTGTCCACATATTGATAGACGGAGCATATGCAGTGATTGCAGTCATCTTGGTCATGCAGGTCAGTTATAGTAACAGGGCTAAAAATGCATTGGTCACCCTGATGTGCACAAAAAAATGGGCCAGCTGTGACTCACATTCGGCTGGTTTAATTTGGCACGGCAGTCAGATACGTTGCATTGCTGTTTCAATACTGTACATGTGTTTATCAGCAATAACTGTTTTTCTAACATGAAAAATGTGGTCTGCTCGACAATAAAAGTACAAATAAAAATGCATTTGTGTTGTATAAAACAAGGTAGAAATGTTAAAAAAGAACAACTCAAACACTATTGCATGCAATTGCTCAACATTCAAGAGTACAGCGGGGATTTTTTTTCTTAATCATCCTAAATTTGTTGTATGAGGAACATTTGCAACATGAGTCTTTTATCTCTTATCAGGAAATGTTACACAAGCACATATTTTAGTGTTGTTATCATTTGAACACGACTGTGCTTTAGTACAAGCTGTTGTTCCTCTGCTTGGTCAGGATTCATACAATCGTGCGTCCGCATGGAGGGGACAACGGGGCCTTGAAGCAGCTCTGAGGACAATGGAGGCGAACGTTTCTGAGCCGCCTGCATGACCTCATTTGTAGGGAATGTCTCTGTAATTCAAGCATCCGAGCAATTGCACTGTTGGGCTAAATGTGTACAAAAGTCACTGTAGACAAATAGCTGAAAACATGTCCTCACTGGTCCACTTCACAGGGCAGAAAGGCCACAGCTCACTGAGCATGGCACGAGGCACTCGCAGGTCCTCGCCATGTACAATCAAGGATGGTCATGTGCTGATTGTTGGTGGGACTCTTGAATTGCCTTTTTTAAATCCTATTAAATTCTCTCCCGTCTGCTCCCAGAGCTCTACAGGCCGGGGCGAGGAGGTGGGCGGGCAGGTGGAGGGGCTCGCCCCGGAGGAGGTCCCTGTGGAAGAGGAGGCAGGGAGCCAGTCGGGGAGGCAGAGGGTGGAGGGGTGGCAGAGGGTGGAGGGGTGGGTGGGAGTGCTAGCGGGTCAGGTATGTACAGGTTGGTTGGAGGAAGAGCCCGGTTGGGAGGTGGCGTGTAAGGAGGGGGCGTGATGGAGGTTGGAGGGGGCGTGACGGAGGTGGGAGGAGGTGTTGGAGGCAGCAGCGGAAGAGTGGAGGAGGAGAACGTTGGAGATGATGGAGGACTGCCGGGGCTCGGGGGAAGGATGCCCTGTGGCGCGGGTGGATTCCTGCTGGGAGGGTTGTAGATGGGAGACGGGTGGTGGTGGTAGTCGGGGTAACCATGAGAGGGAGACTTTGAGCGGATGAGGTTCATGCATCTGCCCTGAAATATGAAAACAGGCCAGATTTTAGAGGAACATACAGTATAGTGTTGATAAACAACCTGGCCTAACAACAACTGACGATGTATTATCGATAATCTCACTTAGATTTGAGGCCTTCTAAATGGCCTATTATCCGGAGCAACATTTTTCCATTTCCCTCACCACATAAAACATTTTTATTGTGAATATATAATGAGATGGGCATGTCCATGTTTGTTTTTTAACTGTGTTTGCTTCTCATTTTGCCTCTTTGATCAAAACTATTAATTTCATATAGTCTGGAGCTTGGAAAATGGCATCCTTGCTTGAAGAACTCTGCTTTCCTAAATCTGATTTCTTTGACAAAACGCACAACTTACCTTCTTTGACAGCTGAATTAGTCAAAGATGTAAAAATGTCCCTTGCTGCTTTCTGCTACAGTTTGCATTGACTGATGACTACAGCAGATGGTGACTCTCACTTAAAGAAGCCTTTCCTATTGCCCACATACACCTATGACCTATAGGCAATACACATTCTGTAATTCTCAATCACAGGTTTAGTCATGGGCAATTATTCATATGCTGTTTACTCAGCCTGACAAAATGACCTGCCACCACTCTTCCCCTGTCCAAACCGAAGTGAGGTCATGCAAGAGAGGCTATCATATTCCAGAAACGAGCTACACCCCTGGAGCAGCTCCACCGAGGGGATCAGGGAATTGCAGTGGGCTGATGATAAGGGATGACAGCGCTGCTCTGTGTACCTCCCATTGACAAACACATACATACATGCAGGATGGAAAAATAAACTCTAAACCTATGTTTAGTGTGTGAGGGACAGTGAATACCATGGATGTTAACGGAATATTTGTTTGGACCAAAGAGTATAGAAGCAAAGAGACGAAACTCAGGTGTTTTTTTTGACAACAGCCGCTGCCGCCATTTTGGATTGTTATAATATTTATAATATTTTATTGTTCAACACAGGCCATTTCGGTAGAATATGACAATAGAAGAGAAATAAATTTGTTTTACTTTTGTTCAGCACTTTTTAGGCGGACGTATCACTGGCGTCCGGTAACTGCTTTCAGTCCAAAATGGCGGAAGCGTATCTTTACTGCTGGGCGCTAATGTTGCGATGGAACGAACAATTCTTGGCATTGATATATATATATATATATATATCATATCATTTGATATGTACAAATTAATTTGAGATGAGTCCTGTTTCTTTTATTTCATGTTATATGTATTTTTTTTTGGGGGGTCCTCCCCCAGAAAAATTAGAGTTTCAGAGACTTTGTTTCCTGAATTCTGGTGACTCTGGTGAGGACTTTCTGGTGCGCTGCATAGTATGCAATTTCGGACGAAGTCCCATGTGTTAGGTGGCGGTAATGCACCTCTAAGCTGATTTGCTAACTGACAATAAACACAGAAGAAGAAAAAGAAGAAGAAGAAGAAAAAGAAGAAGAAGAAGAACTCAAGGTAACACCCTCCACAAATGTTCAATTTAAGGGTGCACTGTTACAGCTGACTTAAAAATCTGTCAATACTGAAGAAAAATTCGATAGAAAAGTGTTTAGTTGTGTCTGGTGTTGAGTTTTTACCTTGCTGTGTTGTGCCCTGTTTGATTCCGTTACTAATTGCTAAAAACACCTGTTTTTAGAGGCTCAGAAATATATGACACATTACAGGAACCTGACTTTGGGTTTCTGTCAGACAGGCAGTAAGGATCAACTGGCCTCTTCTCCCCCACCACTGCATTCATTTAGGGGAAGTTATAAAAGCAAGGCTTTGACAAGAGACTCCTAATTGCAACCAGAACAAGCTTGTTTACTGCAAATCATCAAGGATACTAGAGCCGAGCTGCTTTTTCCAGTGCACTAATGAAGAGCTTTACAGTGTGGAGGACTCACTCATATACTTCTAATTACAGGGTGGTGTGGTAGATCCACTTACTGTAGGCCTACTGAGGAAACAAAGCATTAAGGGATGTGACCCTCTGAATATAATTCTATTGTTTGACTGTGAGTGTAGTAAAGTGAGCTGGTCCACCTTAAAGGTCCCATATCGTGCTCATTTTCAGTTTCATACTTGTATTTTGTGTTTCTAATAGAACATGTTTTCATGCTGTAATGTTCAAAAAACACATTATTTTCCTTGTACTGTCTGCCTGAATATACCTTTAATTACCCTCTGTCTGAAACGCTCTGTTTTAGTGCATTTCAATGGAATTTCAACGGAATTGCGTTACTAGGCAACATTTAGGGTCCCTGCTTTCCTTTCAGCTGATGTTATTTACATACACGTAAACTACTATACTAAATACTCATGTATATTTGAATACGGGCTGTGTGTATTTCACCGTATATTTAGCGTTTTGATAGTTTAACAGTATTTATATAGCACTTAAACCTGCTTTATAATGTACAAGACCTGAAAATCTCACTTTTTACAATATGGGACCTTTAAAGATTGGTTCACCTTCAAGGCTGATTATGCCTCAAGTGTAGCTTGCTGTGCTCCTCTACATAAACTGAATATGTTGCTAGACTGCCAGTGCATTTCCTCAGTGTCCAACTGCAAGATAAACTGGCCTTGCTGACTGATTGATCTAATAAACCCTTGTTTATTTGCCCATCTAAAAAGATGCCAAAGCTTAAGTCATAGCTAATTATTTTCGTAATATAACAACTTGTTGTTATCACACCAGAACTAGAATATTTTCTTGTTGTAGCCAGTTTTGTTTAAATTATATAAACTTAACTGCTAACCATGTGCCAAAGCATACCATACTGTTTTACACTGGATTAGATTGTCTATGTCCTTGAATATGCTGAAAGAAATCAGCACACTGCAAACATACATCAGTGGTGTGTTGAAGACAATGCAGGACACAATGTGTGATCTCATTTTGATTGAAACAGCACTACTTATGTGCTGTGTATGTAATGTGTTTTAGCGCTGTGGCTGATTTTCCATTAGTGAGATTTGTTGTCAGTTGGTCCATACATAAAACGCTTTAAAATGAACCCTTAAAAGTTGTACTTCTTAAAAACACTGAATGATTGTTTGGCATTCTGTTGGTTTGTTATCACAAAATGTCACACATCTCTTGTAGCTACAGTATATGATGCTTGCATTGAGTGAAATATTTCTATTTTAATGGCTGCACCATGGATCGAAATATTTATTTCATAATTTAATACACTTTTCTGCACTACCAGCTATAGAGCTGGCAAGAATCTGTTGATACGATACGTGTCATGATACAGGGGTTACGATTCAATATATTGCGATATGTTGTGATAATGTAAGCATTTTTTTTAAATCTAATTTATGAAAACTCTCATAGTATAAAGAGCACACCACCATAACATCTCCGTAAAAAAAGTTTACTCTTTTTATGCAATCAGAACAGTGGGATCTGCATTTGCATTTATCACAGTCCCTGTAACGTCCAACATCATAGCCAGGGTCTGAAATTAAGTTTTTTTTCCTCAGGTCACTGAACATTTCTACCGGCCACTCAATGTTTTTGTCTGCCACATCTGAAATCTATGTAGAATGCTTTAAAATTGTAAATACTGAGTCATTGGTACCTGACATTAGAAATATGGAATATATCATATAATTAATCCCGGCCTATTATTAACTTAAGAATAGTTTTTTTTAAAAAATAATATTAACATACGCGAAACCAACGTTTACCCTGTATTTGGCAGATAACAGGTGCTAATTTCATTCCCCGATCATAGTCCTACTTTTTGTGCAATCTGCGCCACTGTCTTCCACGTATCTTTGCATGTAAACTATTAATTAAAAATCAATAGTGTTTTTGAGAATCAATACAGTATCACAAAATAGTTTCTTACACTCCTAGCTTTACATACTGTATGGTTACGGTATCTTCACCTGTAAACTGGGCCTGTTATTCCTTCTCTACTTGTTTTCCTTTTGTTGAAAAAGCAGCACTTAATGATGATGATGGCATCCTAACACATGGCCACATGAGTTTCATTCTTCCCAATTAAGCTATATACTCCTCTGTGACTTGAGTGTCAAAACAGCTGTGTGCACCCTAAACATCTTTATGAAAATAATTGGACCAGCATTTCCCCACATATATAAAAAGGCCTGCGTTTAACAGCAGACGTCGCTGTGTGGATTGTTTGCACATTCACAACTGAAGCGGACTATAAATTCTCTAAAAACAGTAAAGTAACCTTAACTAGAAATTATGCTAAATACTTGTTAAAATGTACAATTGGCAAGACGGTGGAGTAAATCTGAACATTTCTGAAGATCTTTTCTGCTCTTAGATCAAAGTGTCCCACTCTTGTGGGTGAGGGATTATTTTATTATACACAGACTTCCCTCAGACTAATTTTTTCAACACTTGTAGATCCCACAGTCTCCAACTACATGTCAGCTGCCAACAGTAGAGGTCATCGCGCTGCTATCCCCCCACACTACAGCTGGTCTTTGAGGAATTACATTTGCCTTTTTATAATGACTCTCCCAGACGTCTTTACATTGCAGTGCACTGTAGCAAGGCGCTGCAGTCTAAATCCCAACTCACGGCAAGTTTTCCCATGAGCCTCGCTGCTGTGCACACTTCATTGCTCACAGCTGGTCCATTTTCTCAACATTTTCAGATACAAAAGAATCTCCTACTTTGCCAAAATGATAATGAACAGCCAAGACCTTACGTCAGTGGGTAAAATGTAGGCTGATTAATGGTTTCATGCCTTTTGAGTGATCCTTACCTTGTCACCTGGATGAGGTCTCATTACAGACACGCGGTCGTAGCCTTTTCTTAAAAGTACCCACAATGCATCCAGTTTGCTCTATGGGAACAGAGAAGAAATCAAACTTAATCTTAAATTACCTTTATTCTTAAGATCAGGTTTCCCTTTTGTTTTCTCTCCTCAAAAACACAGTTCCACACTGTGCACCTAACTCGAGCTGCAGGGAAACCATTATCTATTATTCACTATTATCCAATTCCTACTGCCACTTCACAGTGACAAACTGAAATGGTTTCTGTTCATCGTGAACTGACTCTTCATAGTTTTTAAACACTGCAAATACTTTGAGGATAAGAGTAGAAAATGCAGCTGTTTTTCCTCACAAAAGTGCTGGCTGTGCAGCCCTGCTCCCTGGAGGTCAGTCCAACAGGAGTCTGGTTTCTATTAGCAATCCCCCGCTGACTGCAGGCTTCACAGCGACTCCTTTAACCCCATGCTGGCCCCGGAGGAAGGGACTTACGCCAGTAGTCACCTAAGCATTATTACCTTAACACATCTCATGCTACTTTCACTATGGCATTTTAATAATGCTATTACTTACATATCCTCAGCCAGATTAACATGGAGTAATTTGTAACAGATGTTGTGCTTCATGCAGTACACATGCTAACGGATGAAAAAAAAGCATTTATCCCAGCAGAACCAAACAATCCTGGATGCTTTAATAAAATAACATAAGCTGAGCTATATTCACAGACTTCATAAAACAACAACAACCATTTCTACTTTTGTATGTTGAGCAGTTGAAACTCATCATTCCTATATGTTTGCCAGTTTTAGTTGTTGTCAACAATGAGACTTGAAAGAGCATCTGCAGACCAAACACATGATAGTTTCCTCCTGGCTGTTTCTCTTTGTACTGTACCTTGATGGGTGAGTACCACTTGCGTGGCCCCGGGGGTTTGTGCATGCCGTTGTTGAGAACTCGCATGGGGGCCTCCACATAATCCTGGTCAGGCATCTTCACTTTGGCATTTTTGGCCTTTTCCAGCTTTGCTCCTTCTTCGGTGGAGCCTTTCTCACCCCAGCGGACCTGAAAACCGGAGAGTATGGAGAGTCAGAGATGTGTGACGGTGCCTCACACTGCCTTTAATGTTTTACATCATTGGCAAAATGATGGAAAAAGATGGTCAGGAGTGTTTAATTGTGAATCTGTCCGACTTGAAATCCATAGATGAGATGCTTCATTGGTGCAATCAAAGTTTGATTGAGTGTTATTTGAACTTTCTGTAAGTGTTGCTGTCTTAAATCAATCAAACATCTTTAATTGACCCTTCGCTAAGTCCCGCCACTCGAATGCAGACTGGCCAATCATAGCGTAGCATTGGGCAGCTTCGACGAGGCTCCGACAACTACACGACTCTGCTCCATAGACTGTCATGCAATTGTTTCCTTGTTAATTAACACAACAGATTAGTTTAGATAACTTGAGATTTACTTGATCTCACCTCCATCCGTTTGATTCCCCCAACTCCTCTTCCTCCGTAGTAGGAGGCGTCTACAGTCGGCCATTTCTTCTTAGGGGCTTCAAAGTCGTCATCATCCTGTGGGAGAGTGACAGGAAGTAGGCTTTGTATTTATTAATGAGCCATTTGACAGGCTAGCTAGCTACAATTGAGGGGCAATAAAAGGGTAAATACACAGTTTTTTACATGGATGCATTCATACCAAATGAACACCAAGGAGTTATACCTGGTATAAATACCCTCTCACTGGTCACTAAATACCTCTCCGTCTTCCCTACCCCACTCCAAACCCGGCCCTTATTTCTGTCCCCTCTGTGCTATTTGTCAGATCAGAGGAAATTAGAAAGCCCACTGGCCAAGCTTGTTATGTTTTAGCTCTTTAATACACCCTGTCTGACTCATAATCTACCAGGATGTCAGACATGGGAAGCCATAATGAAGGCTGAAAGTTGTCTGTGAAGCCATGGTTGTCATGGAGTCTGTTTTTGGAATAGATTTAACATGTTTAAACCTAATTTTCAGTTTAATTGGTGCAAATAAATGCAGCCTGGTGTGTCCCGCAGTCGCATGTCAGCTTGCTCTTATTGCATTGTGAGTTTGGGCAGTCGAAATGTATTTTAACAACATGAATTTGTTGATCAAATTTATGTGAAATAATTTCACTAAATATTCCATGACGGTCCAAAGAGCTCCACAGGAAGTGATTTGGAAGACATGAACACAAAAAGAGAGGAGGGTAAAAAAAGTGAGGATTTCACTGTTATTCTTAGAGGGCGTTAACTCACATTGGATGAATTACTAGATGAGTGAAATAAGAGTTTTATGCCAAGAAGCTAGTGGATGACGCCGTATGGTGATTGAGGTTTAAAATACACAACCTAAACACTGGCAGCTGTCTGAATCTTTAAATAATGAGCTTTTCTTTGGAGTCATAAGAAACAGAGCGAGTGGAGACGGTGCAGCTCCTACCGAACTCTCGTCCACAGCTGGCGGAGGGGGTTCATGGATGATCTGTGGAGGGGAAAAAAGATTGCATGAGAGGAGAAGAGTTGGGCGGGACAATGAACATCACAAACACATATCAAAATTGATTTTCATGTAGTTTGCAATGTGTTCTCTGTGTGCAACAAGATACACAACAACAAATGGCTGAGGAATTGTTTTTTTTCACTGCACTGACATAGAAATCTGCTCTCCAGATTTTTTTGGCCTGAGATTGTTGAGTTAGAGAAGGGAAGAGTCTCTCATAAATACTACATTATTTGCTCCTACGTTCTGCATGGAGCAGTATTATAGTATTTATACTTGTTGAGTATGTTGTGCAGCCGCTACACAGCATGATTGCACATGCACAGGATGTATTTTTAAGCAGTTTGGTCTGCCTTGCACTATCCCCCTCGTGTCCTTTCCAGTCACCACATGAGCCGTCAGTGTGTGTTTTCACCAGTATAATTCGTCTACACTAAATGCACTTGGCAAATTAAGCGATCCTGATTCTTATTTGTGATTTTTCCTCCACGCTTCTCCAAATCCTGGAACACGAAACGATTCCCCATGGTAACCTTGCATCGCTTTCCGAAACAGACTTGCTGCACAGGCTCGAATTTGCAACTTTTAATGGACAAGAACAGAAAGAGTAAAGGGAGGGACAGCCATGTTGTAAAAGCTGACATCTCTCTCTGGCAGTTCTCAACTTTCCCGTTTCCAGCTCTGGAAACATTGGAGTGGACTCTGAAGAGACACTACGCTCTTCATTTGAAAGGAGAAATACAGATTTTTGACAGCGAGTGGCTGGTTACAAGGGAGTTTGCTGAAATATTGTGACGTTGGCAGGTGGACCACTGTCTAAATAGTGGCACAGGCATGTTTTTTCCCAGGCGCATTTCCTCTTGTTACTATATCCCGAGGTGATGAGTGTCATAAAAATACGTTTCATGAAACTTTATATTTATGGTGAGTTATTTTGCTTCTTAAAATCTCATAGAAACAAAAATATCAATCCAAAACAGCTTATTTGAGTTTTTGTTTCCACAACACTAGCTGGAAATTGAAATGATTCAATCAGCCTCATTACTGATGGAAGAATTTGTTAATTCTTTAGTTTTCCAGTGAATATACAGAGGAAGTATTGGGAGGTGACACCAATGGATGTATAAAGAGAACTGGATACAGCGTCGGAGGCGATGCCCCGTTCATTCCTATGAAAGTTTCTCAGTCGCGCATGAAGCAAAACAAGTTTGACTTTCGAGTATAAAATTAACTGGATCTTCCGGCGATCTTGCGCATCCATTAGGCCCATAGAGCAGGCGCAGTAGCGTTTCACATGAACGGAGGAAGAGAAATAGCGTTTCACATAACGGAGGAAGAGAAAACTTTTAGGACCTAATGATTTAAATAAAGGCTATTCAAGTGTTTGTACCGGGAAGTTGATTTACCTAAAAAAAACAATTATTTACAGACGTCTCTTTCCCAATGTAAGTCTACAAGAAAAAGTCTTTTTGTGCCCAATATCACGTGAGGGACACGGAAGTTGTAATTCCACCATTTGTCCCCTATTTATAATTTGCTTAAAAACCCGGCGCTATTCCTGGGGGCTTGGGTGACACTCAGAGGTCACCTGCTGTGACCTCTGGAAACAAATTATTTAAACAGCAGCATAATTACTTAAACACACGTTCACCCGGTGGCCTTGACCTCTTCTGGCCTAAATTCAGCGCCCTTATTGACTCATAGACCCTAACCTTCTCACCATGGGAATGTTGTTTAGGTTAATAAGATGCCTTCAGGGGGCGTTAGCCAGACAAAACAGACCTGGAAAAGACATTTCTCTCTGTCTTATTGTCCGCAAACAATGTCACTGCATTCCAAAAGTGTTTGAAACCATCTAAAATTTGAGTAGAGTAGACCATGGAGCTATCTGTAAAGCAGCATGTGCATGTTATTATTGCACTGGTGTTTTAAGAAAACTCACCACAGTGCAGCAGAGAGGCCAGAACCACCAGAGGAGAGCCAAGATCAGGAGCAGCATCAGGATGAGCAAAGCTATGGCCAAGATGGTCCCATCAGACTGTGACAGAGACAGACACGTCAACACTGATTCTCTGAGCATGCAGAGCACTTAAAAAACACTTCTCAAGGCTTAATGCTGTTCTCGGGAAAGAGGCTCTATTGGTTTTTATCTTCCATGGAATCAGTACTTAATGACTGTGATTCAGCTGATGCTGAAATACTTTAATTAAACCGAATCCATCATGTAGACATCTTCTTAAAGTGTGTATTGCACTGTTTGGATTGGTTTGTTGTCTATTGTTAGTGCTATTTTTTTTACAGTTGGAGTGCACCATTAGCCAAAAGAACATAGTTTCAACGCTAAATGCTGCCACATTATATGTACTCACACAGCCCACAGTGGTAATGGTGACCGAACTGGAGATGAAACTGAGACCTTCGTTCATACTGACATAAAGGTTTGCTGCCCTGGAAAAGGAAAAAAGAAAAACGTCTCAGCTGTCACTTATGCGGCGCCGTAGAAAAGCACAGTGGATGGTGTCATATGAAACTCGCATTTATTTTAATACATTACAGAACTTACATCCCCTCCTCTTGAAGTACTGGTGCAGGGCAGAGAAGATAAGTATCTTCCACAATCAGAGGCTTCACCACTAGAGAAGAGGAGGGAAAGGGGGTCATGAAAAAAGGATCAGCCAAACGTTCCAGTCTTGTAACAGTCAGTATTCACTGACATGTAAAGCTGAGTTTTACCCACAAATCATGACCTGTATTACCTTTCAGATTATGTCATTGTTTAGCCTGATTACAGTTTCACTTTACTGACTGAATGATGCCACATGACTTCATTGTAATTCAATAAGTACGCACATGTCAACAAAAGTTAAATGAAGTCACATCTTTCACCGTAACTCGATTAACAAACTGGCTGAGAGGAGTGTTTCTTCAAGACATATGCTTTGTTGTCTACTGTCTGAAGACATCTGTGTGAAACACCAGTACCACCACAGCCTTTGTTTTTCAGGCAAATGTAGATCCTCTCCCTATCCAGCTGGCTTTTAGGAAAGCTGCTCCAACAAGCATCGTCGCCCAAGCCTGTCTGTTTATACTGGCAGGGGGAGAGCATACCCCAGAACTGAGGAAATCAACACAAGCAGCCGCGTGGGTCGCGATTTGCTCTTCTCTAGAAACACCATGCAGAATGAAGGAGAGAGGGGGGGGGGGGTGATCAACACTGCCAAAAACAGCTCACAAACTGGGCTAGATCCCACTCAGAGTTCATCTCTGCACCCACCTCGCACTAAGGTCTGACACTATTAAAGCATGACGAAAAGGCCTGAGAACCTTCGTAAAACGTCAAATTACAGCGAAGTCCAGTAAAGAGCTGGTGGGAGCTGATCCTGCAGATTTCCACTGTTTAAATCTCTTGAGGATTAAAATACTGGCAAACATCCAGAGTCCAGGTCATGATGTTTTATTGGACTGTTTACTCCCCCAAGCCGAGAGAGAGAGGTCATGTTTTACTGTGAGGTGCATACAAGACAAGTGCCCAATAAGTTCAACTGTAACCATAAAGTTAATTGGAATTACTGTTTAAGATGATGGCAGATGTACAATCTCTGAGAGACTATTCACTGGGACGGACTGTCGGCAAGGTCAATTTACAGGTGATTATTAAACAGCAGCATGTTTGAGTTGTTGAAGAAATTTACGTAAATTATTTGAATTCATCATACAGAATTGTCTCGGTATTAATATCATGTTAATAATACACATATGATAATATTCTGTAAATAATCCGGCGCTTCTTAAAAACGCTCAATAAACAAAATTAAAGGTTAATTTGACTTTTTTTTTTAATTATTTCTTATAGATATAAGAATTATTTTTGCCACAATAATGAAAATGAGAGAAATGAAAATCTGATATTTTGACAGCCCTTATTCACACTGTTCAATATTGTCCATGGCAACATCTGTCACCAACACAATGGACAGCTCAGGACAGGGCCTGCCAATTCCCAGCCCGCCTGACTGTATTTGCTGCTACTTTTTCCTGGAGACACAAACTCAAACATAGATTCATCTGCTCAACACATGCAGTTAACATATTGCTGCTTTCCTTTTTACCATTACACCATATTTGCAAAGTATGCAGAGGGCTGTAGCGGGGGAGTCAGCGGGGGCAAGTAAAGAGAAACGTTTTTTTTCTTTTAGCCACACATCACATATTAATCTCCGGGCGAGCTAACCCTGGCCTAATTATTTACATTTAATGTTTACCCCTGATGTGAAGTAAACAAGTTCCAGAGGATTGCGTGTAAACAATCTAGAGAATTGAACGAATCTGGAGGAGTATACAAGTATAATGGGATTGACATAAGGAGATAATTTCACTCAAATTGTTTCCATGTCCGCTGTTTGTCTGCAGGAAGTCTGATGTTGTATCACGCAGATATGATTATGATTCTGAGGAATTGTTAAGTTTCATTAATACTGAGGACTTTACTTTGATTTAAAGTGCAAGTACTGACAGTCCCTGTGGATAGCTAATACATACTGCATGTGTGCTATCATGCATACTAAATACAGTATAAACATGAGAAAGCAGAAAAGATCAGAGTATTTGGAAGACAATGAAGTCCAGCTGACTGATAAAGTCATGGAGATGACAAAAAAGAAACCCGTCTGTTCACCACCTCTACCTTAGAGGAGCAGACATTTTGTTTGCACCTCAGTGCTGGTGAATATCGTGCTTTGTAATTAGACCAGCACCTTCTGCAGCTACTGTGACATGCCTGGTAGGAAGTGGTTTTAACAACTAAACCACCAGTAAAAGACCGTGGGGCAACTGGTTGTATCCTTAAGACCTTTTTCCTCCTTGTACCTCGTGTGTGGTACTCTACTTCCCCTGTATCTCTTGATTCTGGCTCCTTCCAGGCTGTAAAATTACACAATGCGTTGTTTAAAACAACAAAAAACATGAGTAACATCAGCATGGCTGTTTGTTTGATCACAGAGGTTTCCAGCTGTGCCGATGACTTGGTGTTTGACTTTTTGGGAAGCTCAGTGAGGTATCATTCAGATGAATGTTACACTCCCATGTTTATTCCAGCTGCTGTTTTTATTGCGCGTGGTCAGCTTTGAGTCAATGTGTACTCAGTTAAAACACTCATGTGTGACGAAACAGTGCATTTAGTGAATTAGAGGTTGTTTCAACACTTGGGAAATGTTCAGCGATGTTTCACTCACTCTTGGTGAGGGTGTCGTTGATGCGGAAACTGCACAGGACCTTATCGACGTTGCGGGCGTGTAGGAATCCATTTCCTCTCACCACCACCTGGAAGGACTCTGAGCGAGGAGAGGAGAAACACAAACGTCAGCTCAAGAATTGAAAATACATGTATCTGTGATTGGTGTGTGATTTTTGTGCTGGTTTATAGTTTTAACCATTAATGAGGTGGCTGTTACATTTCTTGACACCAGCTGTATTTTGCTAGTAAGTTGAACAGTCTGTCCCGCGTTGAACAACGTAGGAGTGACGTTGCCGAGAGCTTTTAATACTGTTAGCCGCAGTGTAATGCAGAATGCGTCCTACTGGTCAGAATATGTGATAACGATATAAACGAGTTACCCAAACATTGTTATTGCATTATGTTCAATTATAGTGTTCGTGTTGGCGCAAATCGGACAACAAATACGCAGATACCGATATATCTGTGAAAGGCTAATATCGGCCGATTAAATCAGATGAACGATAAATCGGTCGGGCTCTAGTATCTGTTATTAGAGTTTGTTAATAACACATCCGACAGGAAGTTCGACCTCTGGGGTCTAACATACAGTAGGTAATGTCACCACTATATGTAGAATATGTAAGGGATAATGTACAGCAAGCCAGTCATTGTTGTGAAATAAACCCCGACAGGGCGGAGCGGAGGGGTCTTGCATCGCCCTGAAAGGGTTTATTCCACAAAAATGACGCGCTAGCTGTACATTATCCCGGTTATTACATGGCTACTTACTTAAGAAAATCAATAATTTCACACAAAAACGGTCCTCCAGAGAACAACATCAGAACTGCGCCCATAGCAACAGTCTGTTATACATAGCAACGGTCTGCTATAAAGAAATAACAGACCATAGAACGCCGTGATTGACCAATCAGGATCGAGTATTCAACAAAGCTGTGTAATAAATATACATACTGTAGCCTATATTTATTTGTCTGTACATGTCTTTTAGGCAAATATTTGTTCATGAATGAGATAACATAAAAATGTGATAATATTTCCTTATTTGGTGCAATAACAATGTGTTATGGACATTTCTGTGTTTTATCAAATGTGCTAGTCTAGTTTGTGGTAAAAGGAAGGATTACCACTTCAATACTTTTCTACATATTGGCTTTAAATATGGTCAGAAAATATATATTCAGACAGAAAAAAAGTTGATTTAGCAATTATTAGTTTTACACATACAACAGGAAGCCAGTGTCAACAAGGGTTAAATCATGTAGGGTCAACTAAGATGTGCTACAGTCTGATCTCATTCATTAAGTGGCCTGATGAGGAAGAACAGGAGGTAAATCTTCCTAGTCTTACCTCCGGCACAGATACTAGAGGGCTCTGCTGCCAGGATCTCGATACAGGACTTCTTCAGGATCTGAGGAGATGAGAAGAAACACTTTTCAGCAGCCAGCCAGCAACTCTCAGATGTTGGAGCATTCTTAAACGCACCAACAAACTCTTTGGGATTATACTCAGCCACAGCCATGACTTTATTATTTACCAATTAATTAACCTTTCCCCCTGGGGTCTCTGGCCTTGAAGTTTCCAGTTAGTTTCATTTGTGTAGTGCAGATATATCTGTACTCGCTGCTCTCTAGGAACTTACTAACCGTAACCCTGAAGACGAAGAAGACTGATTCATGACCCCCTGCCCCAGTCACGTGAATGAGAAGCGACAGCTTTGACTTTGCTGTTAATCTGCTCCAGATGACAGTCAGCTGGCTGACCTTTAACTCCGCTCAACAAACCTCGTATCACAGTGACAACAGCCCTTCACGCCAAACTGGCTTTCGTTTCTCGAGCTAGCAGACACAAAAATTGAAGTCAACACCACTGAGGTGGGTCTTCAGAGATACAGCACACGCTTTGATCGTGTTTGGCCAGACGTCAGCCGTGATGATCAAAAGCAGAAAAGTAACAGTCGCAGCAGGTTTTCCTGGAAGTCTGTTCCTGGCTGGGCTCCATGGGTGGAATAACTTGTTGTGCTTTAAACCTGTTTTCGTCTCATTTCCTGTTTGCTATTTGAGCAGCGTGTTGACGGATTAAAGAAGAAGTGAGAGAGGGATCACATGAAGTGCATTAAAGCAAGAGGATTTCTTGTGGACCTTCTAAGACACGCTACTTTTCAACTCTATCGGTCCTCAGTGGCACTACTGCTGATATATTCACCGCAAGTGCTGTTTGAACATGTTAGTGGGTTCTGCTCACCGAGTCGATGACTCCTTGCAAAGCTTCAAATCCATCATTTACTGGGAAGACGTGGTCCTTACTATCAGCAATCTTTGCCAGCTGTAGAGGAAACAAGTTATTACAGTCACAAGCGACTTGCACACTTATTCATGCAAGACACAATTGATTACAGGAGTGGCTCATGAAATGATCAACAACATTACCTAATTTCCTTGTTTCAGAAGACAAACTAAAACAATTTTCACATTTCTACATAATGGAGGAAAAAAAGGCTTCTTAACTCACATTGTAATAGGCTACCAAGTATGTGGATAACGCTAAGAGACATTTGACTTACATCGCATGTCCTTCACTGCAAAGAGAGTTGGCAGACTGAGTGCTAATTTGCAAAGCAGCGGATTGTTTTTAAATTGAGGTGAACTGTGCCTTTAAGTAATGCAAAGCACTTTATAACTACTCAAAAATACAGATTTTTTCAAAATAAAAGTTGGATTTACAAAGCTTCGAATTTAGTTGTTTACTATCCATTTCACTCCCTGAAGCTTAGACGTCATGAGACATTAAGGTACAGACTATAGGTTGAAAAAACATACCTGTGTCTCATTGAAGTCCTTCACCCCCACGCAGTAAACAGAGGCACCCAGACTTCGAGATCGGTTGGCCTGTCAAGTATGCAGATTCACAGCAAAAACAGGAAGAAGCTCAGCACCTGGGTTCAATTACACCTCAGTATTGCATAACATCAACCAAAACACAGTTAAAAAAAGGCTCGTGTTTGTCGAGATTTTACAAGAAATTGAGCAACACCATGTTCCCGGTGAATAATGTTATTCATCAAATGTCATATATTGATAGAAAATATCACCCAGATGTCTGAATGCCAAACAGAACACACAAGTCGAATACTCTGACTGTTGGTGCTGACACTGAACAACAACCTAACACCGCACACAGCCGTCGAGTTGAACATTTCCAGCTACTGGAAACGTCAGCCCCACTTCATCCCTGCTGTTAACATGTGTGTGAGGCCGCTCAATGCCAATTAAAGCCTCAGGCTTTCACACACCTTTACCTGTAGGGCCTGAATGGTCTGAGGAGCGAATAAATCAGTATATGGACAGATGTGAGGAGAACGACTGGGCTCGGATGTATAAATCTGACAGATGCTCTGACCCCATTCTTCGAGAGGATCAAAGCGGTGATGTATCGGGTGTCAGTGTTTGATCTGGTCCATCGCAAGTTCAGTCGCACGTTCCACCTGGTTAGAATTTGCGTGACCCGTTTAATCTCTCTTTATCTCGCTCACCTCTCTCTCGGCGTAGTAGAAAAGGTCCTCGTGCAGCTCTCCATCTGTCAGAGCTATGATAACACTGGCAGTGCGATAACCTGCAGACACAAAGAATTTTGTTAACCCGCTGCAATTTCACACCCTTATCTTATCTTCCATTGCAAATAACCATGCAGCCTTATTAAGATTACTGCCCTTTTGTAGTATTGCAAAATCTAATCGCTTCTCTGATAGCATCTAAATGGCATAATTATGAGTTACATCCCTGAAGGCCTCCTACTCAGAAATGAACACACTCATTTACACAAGGTCAAGGAGCAAATCCAACTTACTTAACACAGTGGATCCCGCCCGTTTTGGCTTGTGACACTTTAAAATATATATAATAATATACATAAAGTAAATTCAAAGCCCTTCATTCAAGGTTAATCTGTAACCTTGAGCTGTGAGCAGGTTGTTTAATTTGAACTTTTTAATCGACTCACGACCAATCAGATGTATCTTGTGACCCCTTTGGGCATCCCCCTGGTTGGGAACAGCTGACAAATACCCACAGAAATAGACAAAATTGATCATACATTCAAAAGGTTCTGGTTTATCCTCAGTTACTTGAAAATATTTGCTGTGTTTGCCTGTCTAAAGTCTGTGGGCAACTCCGGGGTCTGAAAAGTGAAGCCAATGCAGAAGTGCCTTAAACTTGCATTCTTTCTAATCGCCAGCAGGGGGCGACTCCTCTGGTTGCAAACAGAAGTCTGACTGTATAAAAGTCTATGAGAAAATGACCCTACTTCTCACCTGATTTATTACCTCAGTAAACATCGTAAACATGAGTTTATGGTCTCAATCGCTAGTTTCAAGTCTTCTTCAATACAGCACGATGTTCATTTAGTAAATTATGGTCCCATTTAGAGTCAGATAGACCATAAAGCAGGGTATGCTTTAGGGCGTGGCTACCTTGTGATTGACAGGTCGCTACCAGGGCGTTGTCCAGTCTGGGTGTTGTCCATGTTTTCGTCTTATAACTTTAACCCTTTCACAGTGTGTTTTCAGTTCATGAAAGTTAATTATAACCTTTTTGGTCGCCTAAAAATGTCTTATTCAGTGTTCAGTCGTGCTTAGCTCCGCCCTCTCGTGCCGCTTCTGGTTTCAAATAACCAAGATGTTGATGGCCAAAAACCAGGATGGCGACGACCAAATTGCCAAACTCGAGGCTACAAAACGGCAGTCCACAAACCAATGGGTGACGTCACGGTGACTACGTCCACTTACAGTCTATGGTCTAAGTAAAGAAAAGTAATACACACCGTCAGTGTTTCCATAGTATATCTGCTCACTGGCCTGTGAAAAAAAGAAAAGCTGGTTTGAGACACTATTTATCTGGTAGCATGCAGTACATAAAGCGACACCTCCATGCTCTAACACAACAGCCATTTAGCTCTCTGGAGCGTATGATGTTTGTTCTGGAGCCAGTGTAGAGCTAAAGCAGATGCCAGCTTGGAGTTGGACATGCAGAGGCCGCTCACCCTCAGGATGCCCTCATGCATGAAGGTGTCCCCCCCTGGAAGAACCCTCTGTAGCTCCTCCAGACCTTTACGAATGCGTTCCCTGAGCAGACACACAGAAGACAAGACAATCCACATTATTGATAATCTAATCTTATAGAATATATATATTATATTTATTTTGTCGGATTCGTTCGTGAACATATACTTTTGACTACAACCAGGCGCTGCGAGGCGTGGTAACAGAATAATAGTTTCCATAAGGGCATCATTTGCAGAAAATACCAGCAATGTGTTACAGATGAATGAATTGAAACAGTATTGGTTTGTATTGGCTCGAGAAACTGTCACGCAGATAGACAGGAAATGAGCCCTGCGTAGAAGAAGATATGAGGGAAGCAGTGAAACAAAATATTTTGTGACACTCTGCTGAGGAAAGATTAGACACACAAACTGTCCAGAGCGACGACACTGTGGACAGATCACAGTTAGGGAAAGTATCTGTCTGGAATTTTCTTGGTCATAAAAATTCAGAGGGATCATAACCGTGTGGCCTGCGTCCAAATCTGGCATAACACTCCTTCCTCTCAGCCGCATGATATAAAACAGCAAAGGATTAAAAGTGGTTTTGAGGGGCTCTGCACCCACCTGTCTTCTGTCAGGCTCATTAAGATCCTTCCGTCAGTGGAGAAAACAATGAAGGACATCCGCAACTGTGGACTGGGGAGAAGGAGAAGAGAAAAATATACTCTCACATCAGTGATCATTTCTTGTTACATGTTTCCCCGCAGACACTTGATGACACATTAGGATTTTGTTTACCTTATGAATTTATGAGCTAGATGTTCAACAAAGTTGTAGATTTCTGACCAGTGATTCTGCACGCTCCCAGATCTGAGAAGAGAAAAGCCAAATTAATGTGGGAATGTCTTTTTCAACCACTGCTCTCCATCTGAGCTGCATGTCCTCTTCTCTGTTTGAGTGATGTCAAATTAACAATAGACCATGGACGGACTATGAGACAATGGTCCCCTGGGCACAAACATATAAAAATCCCTCCATGCCTCTCACATAGGAGCAAGACCCCATACCAAAAGAGACACAAAATGCCTATAAATGATGCGTCCCTTTGAAGTTGTTTTGTGTCACTTTGTAGGCATCTTTATAGTTGTTTTGCATATTTTTCTAGCTGTTTTGGATCTCTTTGTAGATGTTTGGCGACTCTTTGTAGACATCTGTGTCTCTGTAGTCATTTTGCATCTCTTTGCAGACATTTTGTGTCTCTTTATAGTTGTTTTGCATATTTTTGTAGTTGTTTTGCGTCTCTTTGTAGACATTGTGTGTCTCTTTGTAGATGTTTTGTGTCTCTTTGTAGGCTTTTTGTGTCTCTTTTTAGTAGTCTTGCGACTCTTTGTGGTCTTTTTGTGTGTCTTTGTAGTCGTTCTGCATCTCTTTGTAGTTATTCTGTGTCTCCTTGTAGTCATTTTGTGTCTCTTTGTAGTCATTTTGCATCTCCTTGTGGTCATTTTGTCTCTTTGTAGTAGTTTTGTGGTCATTTTGTGTCTCTTTGTAGTAGTTTTGCTACTCTTTGTGGTCATTTTGTGTCTCTTTGTAGTCGTTTTGTGTCTCTTTGTAATTATATTGTGTTTATAGTTGTTTTGCATGTCTTTCTATTATTGCATCTCTTAGCCTTTTGCATCCCTTTGTAGATTGTTTTATGTCTCTTTGTACTTGTTTAGCGTGTCTTTGTAGTACAGTAGTTTAGTTTCTCAAGTAGTAATTTTGCATCTCTTTGCAGTCGTCGCCCCGTGACCCTTTGGGCCCCTGGGCCTATACCTGGTAGATCAGTAATCCATCCATGGTATAGACCTCTAAAGGGAAGAGGAGATTAGAAAGAGCCTGCAGAATAGTTTGCATGAGTAAATGCTTAGGGCAGCCCAGCTTGTTTACTCTGAAGAGTAGCAATGATGCCGTGCTCCTCAGATTACTGTTAACATCTTTATAATGCACCTGCAATTATACCAGTGTTATTGGAGTCGGATGTACGTACCCTCATTAAGCCTTCATGAAACCAGCTCTGTGATCACAACTAGGTCAGCGTGGATGTTAATCATCTTGCACTCTATTCCCTCTTTGCTAATGAACTCCAAACTGACCTTGTGTTATTCACATTTTTTACTTGATGTTTTTATTGGATTGTATAGCAACGGCCACACTGCTGTTGTTATGAAAGAAAGATGAAGGGATTAACGATTGAGGAGGAGAGAAGCTTCTCAGTATTTGGTATCATCTAATCTAATTATCTGCAGATATCAATATACAGTTTTATCTGGTTAATAAAGAACAGTTTGTGAACTTGCATGCATCAGTGTTGATGCTTATCAAAATGTCTGTCATTTAAATTATGTTTTTAAACCTCCACACCCCCTGCAACTAATATCAAAACACCTATTTTGCCATTGTTACCATGACACAAGTCCCAGCACAAACAGCCCAGCCAATGGGCTGATACACTGGAACATCTGGATGTAATGGAGAAAGGGTAGAGCAGAGACAAAGAGGAGACAAGAAGGATCAGGCAGATAGAGCAAGAGGACAGTGAGGGCAGGTGGAGGACATCATTGCTAAAAGGTAGCAGAGCGAGCTAATATCCCGTCTGGAGAAAACACAGTATAAGAAAAGTAAAAGGAACAGTTAATGCAGCGAATTGATGCCCGGCAATAAATGCTGTCAGGTCACACATGTAATATAAATCTGGGTCGTTAAAACATGGCTCATGCTAACAATTACTCCGTATTACACTCAACTGCCTAATCTCCCCCCAGAGAAACAGCAGCGTGACTGGAGGTGGCACTGACATGTAATGTAAAACAACTGGAAAATCCATCACCATCTCTGGAGGGAGAGGGAGACTGTAATCCTCCAATCCCGAGTTCAGATAAGAACAATGGTGAGTTCGATGATACATTTGTAGTTGACCTAGTTGGCAAACATCTTGGCTTGTGGCTAAAAAGAAATGTAATAAAAACAAGTAGTTTTAAGCCAGGTTTGACACAAATGTCATAAGGGAATCACTGTGTTACAGTCCAAAGGCAACAGCCTGGGTAAGTTAACTGTCAGTGCCAGATGAGCTGTGTACACCAGCCAGGTAAACACTGCTCATGTACGACATTAACTCCTTTTGAGAACCTTAAATTGTTTTCTCTTGACTGGCTTTGTTGATGAGATTGCTCAATAATTCCTGTTTAGCAAAATTTGTAAAGCATGGAGTTTAAAGTTTTATCTACAAATGCATCATGTATATCCTCCAGATAACTGCAAAATACGCTAAGAAATGAAAGGATATCATGCCTCATCAACATCAACATCAATATGGTCAAGGAAATGTTCAGTGTGCTAGTTTTGATCAGGTGCCCATGATGCACGGCTGAAAGGAAACAGAGACCACCAAAAAGCAGGTTAGATAAACATGGAAACTATTTCTAAATCAAGACCAACTTTGCAGGGAGGCCAAACATCCTGTGTCCTACTTGAGATACACAGACCATGTTAGAACTCCAAGACGATGCACTTACTGGTGAGCAATTCTGGATAAAAAAAACTGCCCACATGGTATATGTTGTGTTAATGAGGATGAACACCAAACACAACAGTCAGTCAGCTACAGTGCTTGCAGTCTGTGCAGCCTGCAGCTGACTGATGATCGGGGGAACACCTAACACACCACTAATCATTACCATCTGTAGACACCCCACAAGCTAAAATATAGATCGAGACCTATCAAAGCAATGCATCATCATCAAGCCATCAATTTTCCTGCATGACATGACATTAGAGGGGGCGTAACGATAACAGAAATTTGGGATGACATCATGAAAACATTTTGGCAGACCATGATGGGAGAAGCACAGGAACAACATAAAATAATGCATATGTACTTAATATGCTTTCATGATAATGCATAAAATAACTTTTTTTAGGCCATAAGTAGAGACAGGTAAGTGGATTATTCAAGTCAAGCTCAGCCAGTGGAGATAAATACTCAATTTTTTAAAAATAATTCAAAAATAATGAATACATGTTCCTCAGACTTTAATATAAATGGCTTTCTCTTGTCAACAAAAGCCATCATCCATCCCCTCTTAAGTGAGTCAGGCAATGTGTGTCAGGTAACTCACTTGTCCAAAACAAAGTAGAGGTCAAAGCCTCCAAAGCATGAGGACGACCCAGCCTGCCTCCTGTCCTGGTTCGGTCCAGCGTTACCAGCAGTGAGAACAACCAGCGCAGCACCAAACACCACTGGAAACCAGGAGCTTCTACTCCAGCACGAAGGCATTATTCCAGCTGCAGAAAATCTCATGACTTCAATACAGAAAAAGTTGCAAAATGAATCCCTCCTTGCAGATTCTTCTTTCAATCCTTCACAGGCGTCTTCAGCATGCATAAAGAAAAGCAATAATCCAAAGAGGTTAACTCAGAGGTTGAAGAGAAAGCATGAGTGTTGTTGGGACCCTCTCATCACCAGCTCTGACACAGCATGCACAAGGATGACAAGAGCTCCACAACCTCCCACTCTTGCTGCTTTTTGTTAATGACGAGACCATGCAACAGAGAGGTCCTCAGACCCTGAATGTCTAACTCTAAGAGTCTTTGCAAAACTCTTTGTTTTTTTCAAGTCTCTCTCTCTCTCTCTCTCTCTCTCTCTCTCTTACTCAGCAGAGGAAGAGAGTGATGAAGACAATACAGTGGAAATACCAGAATCTGCTTGCTTGTCCTGCCGCCTGGTGGTGATAAGGGGCTGGTGGCTGCCTTTAAACCACCAGATCATTATTAGTGATGCACCGATCCGACTTTTTCAGTGCCGATACCGATAGCGATACCTGGGCTTTGGGTATCGGCCGATACCGAGTACCGATCCGATACCAGTGTTTAATTAATAAGCTGTAAGCCTCACTGTGTTGAAGTGACTGGGATCATTCTTTTATATGTAAGGCAACATCAGGCTTGACTTTAGCATTGCTGTCCTGACTTTGTAAATCAAAATGTAACAAATAAATATATAGATATAAATTTACTGAATTGTTATTTATTATTAAAATAATATATTGTACACCAGCAACTTGAAAAATCTTCAAGATGAACAGGAATCACCATTCAAGTGTAAACCTTTTTAATGCAGCAGGAATTAAAATTCCAGTATAAAATGTATATAGTATGTAAACATAGAACATAGAGCTCGGCCACATTGTCACCGATATCCAATACAGGTATCTGAGTCAGTATCGACCCAATATCCGATCCGGTATCGGTGTCCCTAACCATTATAAATAGAAACTCCTTAACCAGAATACTGTAAAACTGCAACAAGTACTACCTTTGTTTGTTTGCAACACCATTGCAGCATAAATCACCCTTCATGAAGGGTTTATTGGAATTATTTAAAGAGGTGCTGCACGCTTAAACATGTTTTTTGAGGTGTAAACTAAATGATATGACTGTACTGTACTGAAAGTACTGAAAAGTGTCTAGAGATAACTTCTGTAATGATTTGACGGTATATAAAAATAAATTTATTTTGACCGTTCTTACCAAATTTATAATAATCGGCATGAAAATGGCTCAACACGACATCTACTGTTTAAAATCAGGCCAATGCTGACATATACAAAAGAAATTCAAGTCCCTAATGACACATGAATACGAATTTATTCATTTGAATTTGTATTCGTAGCACTATTTTGTTTTTCATTTCCAGCAGCTGTAGTTCAAACCATTAAAACAAGCCGTGTTTTGTGGTGAGAAGCCCATTGACATGTGCCTCCTAAATGCCTAAATCTTTTAAACCCAACAACTCAAGTTTGTAATGGAGGCTCTCTGTTATAAAATGTAGGTCTCAAGCCCAAGCCCAGATAACCCTGATTACATCATCAGGGTTATTTTTTTAAATCTTTTGAAAGCTTCCTCCAGAGCCACAGAAGACATTATACAACTGTTTACACATCCTGAGTATTACTTCTCATGTTAAAGAGAGCCCCTTTAACATGGTTTCATGTCTCATACAAAATAAATAATGAAATGTAAGATGTAGCAGTATTTTATTTTCAATTTCCGGCAGCTGTGCTTCCTGCTTGGTCGTGTGTTACAACAAAACAGGCACTGTTGCCTGGTGAGAAGCCAGTGAGGGATCACATCTGCATGCCTCTCAATCTCTCTCCCCCCAAAGAAGTACTTCAGATCTTCAGACCACTCCATCACTTCCTCACCATGGCGTAAATAGGACATAGTACAGATGGGTCGTCCTTCTTGTACACTATGTATTCACAAGCCTCCGGGTCAAACACTTTCACGCAGTAGTCAGGGAATACCTCAGGGGTTGCATACCTGCAAATACACAGCAAACAGTAGAATATGTAGATACCAATGTGATGAATTATCTTCCTTTCTATTTACTTTTTTTGTACTTACCCAGTGCAACATCCACCGCAATTACAGTCCATACATCTACTGTTTCTCCATGAAGATCCTACAGCATGCCACGTCTCATCCACATAGTCCTGACAGTGGGTCATACCTACGGGGGAAAGAAAAAGTAAATATTTTTCATAATGTGGCATCATGTGTGAATATTTGATATTGTTCTGATGAAGAAAATGTGTGTGTATTTACCATAAATATACTATGTGTGTGTGTGTGTTTTTCTTTCTTTTACCCTCTTTAATGAAGGTCTTGTAGCAGTAAGCATTTGACAGTGACGGCAGAGAACAAAGCAGCAAAGCCAGAGTCAAATATTTCTTCACAGGAACAAAGAACGTCACAGTTTTAAAGGACAATAAGAAGGACAACAATACTTGCATGCCCATTTGTACATTGAACGTTATTGGTGGTTGTAATCATTCCTCATATCCTCCTAGGAAGAGATCTAATAACATGATTCCAATGTAAGATATGGGGTAGTAAACTATACTATAGTTATATTCACTGTTTTTTGATCCGGTGCAGTGAGTTCCTGGAGTCTTGTTACTGCTTCCCGAAAATAACTTTTTTTTTATTATAGATGTATGGATTTGATTACCTTTTTCCAGAGCCAGGCTAGCTGTTCGCTAACACATTTTATTCACATTTTATTAAAGTATAATCAAGGAAAGTTTGCTGCATTACAGTGCGTATTGAAATTGGAAATAACTTTTATAATTTCTTCTAAATGGTTTAGTAGAATGAGTAATGATTTTATATGTGCACAGCATTCGATCCATTGGAATTTGAAGAAAGGCCATTTACAAGAACTTCACTTCAGTCAATTTGTAAAATTAAAAAGCCGGTCATGAAAATGAACAAATGGCTATTTAAAAACAGCTACCAATGATTTTAGCCCCAAAATGATTTAAGAAACAACAATAAAAACTCACCATGATGACACCAGATTTGTCCAGATTTTAATGCTGGTTAAGTAAGAGCATAAAAGTCTGTCTGAGTGCACAGAAACCTTTGGAATTAAACAAGGGGGAGGAGTAATCTGTTTTATCTGCCTGTTACTTCCAGCAAGTCAGGGTGAAATCATGTTTGTGTTAGGAACAGATGAACCACTATTGGTCATCTAAGGACTGATTATTCATTTACTTGTTTTATTTGGCACATTACAAAAAAAACACACACAATACTCTAGCCAGAGAGAATGCCATTTATTTTCATTTTGTTACCATGGTATGAGAAAATGAACTAAACTAAAATATCTCAACTTTCATGGATTCCCCCCCAAAAACCTTCAGACCAATCACTTCCCTACCGCGCCATAGATAGGACACAGTAGGTTTGGGTTGTCCTTCCTGTGCACTATGTATTCACAAGCCTCACTGTCGAACACCTTCTCGCAGTAGTCAGGGAATGAAGTCGGGTTTGAAAACCTGCAAACACATAGTAGAATATGAATATACCAATGCGAAAGGACGATTCCAGTGTGTCATCCAGCCATGATTTTAGCCCCGCCTAAAAAATCCTGAACACAAAACTAATGAAAAACAGTTTAACGGCCTAACCCCACAATCCAGTACTACAATGTTCACAGTCTTTGCACATGTTTTCAGTAACTATTTTCCAACATGTATAATGTGGTTAGAAACAAAACTCTGATTTGCCTTTACACAGCCTTTAAATACAGAAATGTTGTCATCTGTGTACTTACGCAGAGCAACATTGACCGCAACTACAGTCCATACAGTTACTGTTTCTCCATGAAGATCCTACAGCATGCCACGTCTGATCCACATCGTCCTGACAATGGGTCACACCTATGGGTATGGAAAGAAAAAGTGGTAAATATTTTTCATAATGTATGTGTTTACCATAAATATACTGTGTTTTTCTTTTCTTTTACCTTGTTTCATGGGCTTTATGAAGCAATAAGCGTTTGACAGTGACGCCAGAGCACATAGCAGCAAAGCCAGAGCCAAATATTTCTTTATGGAAAACATGGAAACAAACATCACAGTTTAACATTTTGATCTCAGCACACTGAATCCAGCTAGATATGTATCCCAGCATGCATTTGTAAAGAAGCAATGAATCGCCCTGGATAGTGATATAGTAGCTTTATACATGATCCATGATCATATATCTAAAACACAGATGAATCATGTCGTAAAGTGTTGCCATTTCCACAATCATGACTTGAGGTCCATGTCATATAATGAATCAAAACTAATTATTATTCACTATAAACCTCACATTTTATAACAACTCTCTTCACCTCCATGATTTACATTACTTAAAACACAAAAACAGCCACCAACAAACAATTGCAACCAGAATTTTCATAACGCAACAATTGAAAAACTCACCATGGTGGCAGTCAAAGTTGTCCGGTTTGAATAGTGTTGAGGTAAGAGGTTAAAATATAAGCTATTGTATTTTTGAATGAAGGGCTCTGTCTTTTAAACAGTGTGTCTGCAGGAACCTTTGGAACTAAATAAGGGGAGGAGAGGGGTGGTTAGTTTACTGGACGAGGTCACTCGAGGTCACTACTGTTTGTATTGAAACACCAAATACAAATAAATAGCTACTAGATAGACTAAATAGTTCAGGTTAATTTTAAGATTTGACACACATAACAATATTTCCTCAGAGTCACGTCTACATTTACATGACTTTTTTGGAGTGAGAATATCTATTTTTTTTGGTGCCATTAGACATTATGGCAGACTAAACTGGGATAACACATTTTAATTTAAGCGTCACATGACCTCTATTTCCATTCTCAAACTGGGGCTTGGTTTCAACTAACTACCTTAAAGCAGCAGTAAACGAGATTGGAGCAAATATGATTTAAAAAAAAGTTATTTTTATAAAACGGTCGCATTATCTTGACAGTAGTGCATGAGACAGGTAACCTGATAAGAATCATGTGCCTCTGTGTCCTCCAGTGTCTTCTGTGTCCTCCGTTGCTCCTAATGGCATCTGCAAGATTTCACAGACCGGAGGAAAACAACCAATTGGAGCTGATCTGGAGTCTTGCGAACTCCGATCAAACGGTCAAACTAGGCAGCGCTGATCAAATATGAATCAATATTCTGTTACTGTAATGCCTATTTCTCGTCTCAAATGTTTTCAGAAACATCTTGTAGTGTACTGTTTTGCTATAAAATGAGAAAATTTGTGACCCGGCAGCCATGTTGAGATCGTTTGAGGAAATACCAAGCCCCGCCCGCCAGCTGGAGCACAGCCAATAGGAACACTCTCTCTCTGAAATGACCTGTGATTGGCCAAACTCTTCCGTCACAGGCTAGTTAAAGCCTGAAAACAGAGCCATGAGGAGATGCAGAAGTCTAGTTATCTCCCAGAACACTTGAATTACAATATGCTGAAAGGTTATTATGGAATTTTTGCCCAATGATGCCAAAAAAATGGCTGCCTATTGAAGCTTTAATTATCAACTAAGGCACTAATTACTTCAGTTAAGTGAGAACAGAACATTTAAATTGTGCAATTAAAACAGCAACGCACTAAGATAGGATACGTAAAAATTCACAATAGTGGTAGACCCTCAGAAGGGAATGGATTCTTGTTTTTGAAAATCTTTTTATTTTATTTATTATTTATTTTCTATATATTTATTTTCTTGTTTATGTGTATCTTCATTTTGTTAGAGGTGCCATTTAACTGTTTAATTGTATGATTGATACTGTGAAGCTGTGTATTGATTTTGGCCCTGTAAGAAAAGTTGAGAAAAGTTATGAGAGAACTTAGGTGGGTGTGTGGGGTATGTTATGTTTGTTAAAGTAAATCCTGTATTGAATATATTGCATAATAATGCTGGTGTTTGTATAACAAAAAAAACAATAAAGACATTGATAAAAAAAAACAGCGACGCACTCACTAATGAGGTTTTTGCCCAATGATGCCAAAAATATACTGCCTATTGAAGCTTTAATTATCAACTAAGGCACTAATTACTTCAGTAAAGTAGAACAGAACATTTAAATTGTGCATTAAAACATTAACGCACTCACGAATGAGGTAATTCTTTTTTTATTTATTTATTTATTTTATTTATTTGCACATATATAAAACTGCACAAAATCCAGTCAATGAAAAAAACAAAAACAAGAAATGTGCCAGGAGAGGTCAAGAAGCCACAGGCTTATACAAAGGACCTCCCCCCAACCCCAGGAGAAAAAAACAATAACAAAAAAAATTCGCAGGCATTAGGTTTATTATTTTAAGGTAATAATCAGTATTTTTGTAGAGGGACTAATAAATGATCCAGACTCTGATGAATCCAGTCCATGTTTTGCGTCACTCACTGACGCGCCACAAACTGGGGTTGCCAGTTATTATGAAATGAAGCCCTGACTGTCTTCCTTGTTTTTAGTGCTCTGATAAAACGAGGGTTGTAGAGCATAACATGGCAACAAATCGCACAACAAAAGGAAGTGAGGTTTGTACGCACTGAATATTACTGTTTTTATATATAAAACCTAGAATTAACAAAGAAATACGCAATTATTTAGTCTTATTTGGCTATAAAAGAAGAGTTTAAACCGACAAAACATGGAGTAATAACAGAGCGAAGAGGTGAGCAGCGGAACAGAGAGAGCGCCGTTTGTGTAGCCGTTAGCTTGCTATGCTAAGCTAACGTTAGCATGCCAGGCCAGCCCCTCTTACACACGTTAATGATAAATATTGAATATTGAGCTACGTGTTAACAGCCACGTTAAGTTATACTATTTATCGACATGTTAATGGTTTAGAAGTTATATTCAACCCAGAATTGGTCAAATATATACAATAATAGTGATAATGACGTAATGGGTGGTGCTCTCTGTGGTCAAAACACATGCATGTGTGAATGTCATATTATTGCCTCTAGGGCTTTAATTAATGATTATTTCTTTTATCAATTAATCTACAGGGTTATTTCCTCCATAACGTTACTAGTTTAGTGTGTTAAATGCCAGAAAATGAGCTGTGACTAGTGAATGATGGCCATCACACTCATAGAGTCCATGATAACATCATCACTGACAATAACCTGATATTTTCAGGTTGAATTTCATTCATTCTCACTGTGCAATATAATTTTCCACTTGTGCAATTTTGTTAATAGTCTGTTTATTGTCAATACTGTATATACTGCTCCTATTTTTATACTTCCTTCTATTTAAATGGTTCATTCATTATTGCTTTAACTAACTATTATTTCCCTTATTAATTAATCTCAGGGTTATTTCCTCCATAACGGTAGTCGTTTAGTCTGTAAAATGCCAGAAAATAGTGAATGATGGTCCATCACACTCCCAGAGTCCATGGTAACATCATCACTGACAATAACCTGATATTTTCAGGTGGAATTTCTTTTCATTCTCACTGTGCAATATCATTTTCCACTTGTGCAATTTTGTTAATAGTCTGTTTATTGTCAATACTGTATATACTGCTCCTATATTTATATTTCCTTCTATTTAAATGGTTCATATTTTGTTACACTTTGTTTAGCTCTTTTTTTACTGTGTTAGTTGAAGCATCTTGTTTTTTGCACTATCCCCTTTGCTGCTGTACACTGCAAATTTCCCCACCGGGGGACTAATAAAGGAATATCTTATCTTATCTTTTCTTAGATGTTTTGTTTTGGCCAACAGTACAAAACCCAAATTTATGCAATTTACCATAGTAGAAGTAAACCAGCATATAGTCACATTTAAGAAGCTTGACCAGCTAACATTAGCATGCCAGGCCAGCCAATAGTCGTCAGCCCCTTTTACACACGCTAATGATAAATATTGAATATTGAGCTAACAGCCACGTAAAGGTATACTATTTAACCGACATGTTAAAGGTTTAGAAGTTATATTCAACCCCAAATTGGTCAATGATATACGGTTATGACGTAATGGGTGGTGCTCTCCTGGTCAAAGCACATGCATGTTTGAACGTCTCATTATTGCTGCTAGGGCTTTAATTGCAGGCTTCCTGGTAGCCTTATAAGAATACACTGTTTACCATTGGCAGATCATTTTGGCAATTTTTTCTTGGGCGCTACCCACATAATCAGCTGTGCTGCTCATCCCACAAATGCATGATCCTTACAAGTTGGACATCATTGTGAAGGTAAATAAACAGGCTTTTCAACGATGTAAAATACAATGCCAATTAGCATTGTAACA